>APFE030426529.1:0-11845 GCA_000404065.3 Pinus taeda | reverse complement strand
TAGGCTCGTAGGCCGATTTATTTTCATCAAACTGTACATCTCTTCTAATTATAACATTTTTGGACTTAAATGGAATAAGTCTATATGCTTTGACATCTTCAGAATATCAAACAAAGATACATTTTTCACTCTTTGGTTCTAAAGCTTTACGTTTTTCATCTGGAATATGGGCCCATGCTTCACTTCCAAAAACACGAAAGTGACTCACATCTGGTTTAATAGAGCTCCATGCCTCTTCTGGAGTGATGTTCTTTAAAGCTTTAGTAGGAGTGGGATTTAGTATGTAATTTGCACAGTTAATTGCTTCTGCCCAATAGTTAAGACTAAGTTCTTTAGATTGAAGCATACAATTAGCCATTTCCTTTAAGGTGCGATTCTTCCTTTCAGCTACACCATTTTGTTGTGGAGTATATGGAACAGTATGTTGCATTTGGATTCCATGCTCAATGCAAAAGTTGATGAAGTCTTTTTTAACATATTCTTCGCCATTATCTGATCTTAGCTTAAGAATTTGATGTCCAGATTGTTTTTCAACAAAGGCCTTAAAGCCCAAGAATTTGTTACATACTTCACTCTTGAGTTTTAAGAAATATACCCAAGTGCGTCTGGAGAAATCATCAATGAAAGTTAAGAAATATTTGTAGCCAGAGAAGGAAACAACTGAAAGTGGACCACATAAATCACTATGCACAAGCTATAAAGGGGCTGAGGCGTGCCAAGAGGCACGTTTTTCAAAACTATCTTGATGATGTTTTCCGAGTACACATCCAGAACAAACACCATCTTTGAAAGATACCATAGGAAGCCCTGTCACCATATTTTCTTTACACAGATTTTGAAGGGAGCGATAGTTTAAGTGACCAAATCACTCATGCCAAAGTTTTCTCACTTCATCATTATGAGCAACAAATACAGAGGGAAGACTTGATGACCCAAAGTTGTTAAACTTATACAATGTTGTAGAATCATCAACAATGCTAATAGCTAAAATTTGTTTAGGATCACTTAGGTCCTTAATTACAACATCGTGAGGTGAAAATTCAACGGTTTTACCTTCACCTGAATGAGTTATCTGATATACAGATATAAGGTTGCAGGATAAGGTTGGAACACATAATACATCATTAAATTGACCATTGTCTAGACGAACAGTTCCAATCCCTACAACACTAAGAGATCTATCATCAACAACATATATATTTTTGGTGTTACAATCATTTAAAGAAGAAAACATTGCTTTGTTTTTGGCCATGTGATAAGAAGCTCTAGATTCAATGAGCCACTCATGAGCATGAGAAGAAGAAGATACATTTAGTGCATAACTAGACTGATATGCTTGACAACTACATGTAGAAAGTGTTATTCCTGAAGATGAAGTTGAATTTGAAGAGTGCTCAAATGGATGTTATGCTTCTTCATTGTTGCTTCCAAGGCTTCCATCTTCTTAAAGCATTTGGATTATAAGTGGCCATCTCAATTTCAAAAGTTGCAATGTGTATCAGTCTTCTTCCCTTTGTTTTTATTTGCTTTATCATTTTGTTGAATTCATTTTGCATTTTGAGACTAAAATTTCTTAGGACCCTTGTTTGGTTTAGGACCATTTTTTTTAGGATACCGCTTCTTAGGATTTTTGAATTTGGTTATTGCTGGATGACTAAGGCTTTCTTAGAAGGGTTCCCGAGATTAAGAAGACCAATATGTCTTATTAAAGAATCATAAAAGGCATCAAAAGAGGGGGACTTGTAGTCTTGTCCTTGAAAAACAAAGGCTTCTCTAGTAGAATGGAAGGTGGAAACAAACACAGAGTAGGTTGGTCCCAACTTAGTAAGAATGGAATATATAAGGCTACCATCTTCTTTCTTAACCTTAACACCTTCCAAGAGAAGTCTAAGGGTCTTGAACTTGGACAAAAAATCTTCAATGGAAGAAAAATATTGGGGTCCAACGTAAGCAACTCATTTTCGAGTAGATGGACTCTAATTTCATTTTTAATTCCAAAAACTTTAGTGAGTTGTTTCATTGCTTCATTAGGGGTATCAAGTTCTGCGATATGGAATCTAAGGTCTAGAGAAATAGACATCCACATCAACCCATGTGCTTGATCTTGCCAATTTTCCCATTTGGCTACCTTATCTTCATCTTTAGGTTTAGTTTCTTGGCCTAAGGCTATTTTGTAAATACCTTTACTTCTAAGTAAATCCACAATGTAGGACCACCATTGGAAGTAGTTGGTGCTGTTAAGAATAATTTGGAATAGACTTTCCATTTTAACAAAAAATGAAGTTGTAGATGTTGTAATTAAGTGTTCCAATGGAAAGATCTCGAAAAATTAGGCCAATTAAAAAAAATGGCTCTGAAAACGACTTCTGAATGAAGCAATTATGGATTTTTGAAGAAAAGTTGTTGAAGATGTCGACGAAGTGCGTGAATGTGTAGAAGTGAATGCTAATGTTATATTTAAACCCCCTGCGCCCCTCTCCCTCCTTTCCAAAGAGCACACGCATGAGAAAAATCCTTCCTTTCTATTTCTGATTTGCCCAGATCGCATAGAGTCGTAGGGCAAAGAGCATACACAGACATGAAAGTTATAGATTCGGTAATAAAAAAACAGAGAGCTAAATAAATCGAAATAGACACAGAGATGAATAACTAAAACTGCAAATAAAGGTTGTATACCTCCAAATCTTAAAAATGACGTAGTTAGGGCTACCAGAAACCTTTTCATGTGAAACAAAAGGGGTTCCTCACTGGAAAATATACTCCTAACATTATAGAGCAGTCCTCTTGGCCTGAAAGCAGTCAGAAACAATAGATCTAGGAAACAACAATCACATGCACTTGTACCGGCTTCGGATTTGGATCACAAATGGATGCAAACCTCAAATAGCTCTGATGCAATATAGGAATTTATAGGGTAAGTTCCTCAGATAGAACACCAAAGGACATCTCTCACAAACAAATTACAGATCAATACACTAGTTATTAGGTTCCTATACCAATAAGAGTCATAATTTTGAATGACTAAGGATAAGCCTTGTAGTATTGTACATACCTTTGCTTTCTGCAAATGTTTTCCATATTAAAAAATAAAAATAAAAAATACAAAGAGGGTATGTCCTAAAAGAACAATCAAAAGACAAAAAAGAATGAAGAAAGGTAAAAAAAAATGAAAATATATGAACCCCAAAAAACAAAAAGAGACCATGAAAGTGAGCGAGTCTAAATGCCACTACTATTTACTTTTATGCATAATAATGATTGTGTGCAGCTTGTTATTCATGCCACAATCCATGGTAATCAAACTATTTAATCTTGATTATATCATGCTTTGAACTTTGTGTTTATAGTTAGAGAATAAAATCTGACCAAACAGTTTAATCTTGGCAGATCTTAGATAGGTAGAGAAAATAAAAAGAGCTCATGAGTTTAATTTGAGCCCTTGGATGATATAAGGTTAGAAATAGATAGTTTGTTTTATCAAAGAACGATAGAATAAGGGTTTGCTAGCCTAAATGCACCCAAATAAATGAAGAAAAAATGTTAGGGTAAGAAATGGGTAAGTAGAAGAAAGGTTGCTGAAGTATAAAGTTAATTGGATCAAAATACATGCATCATGCTTACACTCATATTTCAATATATATGATCAACTGTGAAAGCAAAAACAAAGGTTTGCAAGTTAATGTGATTAACTCCCCTTATTCATTTTTCCCATTTACTTACTAGTTTCCTATCCACAAGTATGTTCTAGTAATTTAAATCCTACAAGCCAAAGAGGCTCAGAGCATTTCTATGACTTTTGGTGGGATCAGACCCTTGGCTTAATGACTTATGGACATAAGTGCTAGAATCCCCTTCATAAAATTCATTCCCCCTTCATTTCCCTAATAAAACCCCTTTTTTTCTATGATTAAACTCTTTTGCCTAGGAAAAGTAAAAACAAAGCCATGTAAATCCCTTTTCACCCAAAAACCCACAATTTTTTTTTTTATCTTAAGTATTGAGCGTATGTGCGTAAAAATACATTTTACCTTTTTTAAGGAAAAACCCACTCCACCACATTTCATATTAATTATTAACTTTATTATATAACTCCCTGATGAAACCCTTTTCCTGTATATTAACTAAATCCCTATGTAAATACCCCCAACCCTTAATTTTAATAAAAACTAATACATTTACCCAATATCCCGACAAAACCCACTTAATTTTCCAAATCTTGGTAAACCTTAGTTAAACCTTGTCATTTAATTCTACTTGATCTCCTAACCTCATGATTAACCCCACGTTAATCACAAACCTTTGTGATTAAGGCCCCTATGCCCCCCCCAAACTCCCGTTCATTTCCTCCGCGCAAGTTTGTCGCCCGACTGTCGTTAGATCAACTTCCTTCTCATCCAACAGTCCACAGCCATATCGGTTGCACCCGATGGATGAACATTACCCGCCCGATAAAGTGGTTTTTCCCGACCCTTCCTTTGCTACTTGTCACACTCTGGAGTATATTGAGTGACCCCTCCCTAAATATCGCCTTCGCCTCATAAGCGCTGCGACTACCTCCAATACCACCTCCCCGCCAACCTGATAAACCACCTATTATCCGTAAATGTGAATTTCAGTGCCATATTTAAAAATTTTCCCTTTACGACTTAAAACCATGAAAACCCTTGTTTTCATACTTTTCGCCCCGTTTCACAGTTAAACCCATTAAACCCTTTGGCACCACCCTGAACCTCCGCAATGTAATTCAACCTCTGATTACATTCAAAAAACTGCCACAACTCCTTTACTAGACATCCCTGTGCAAAAAAGCCATCAATTGCCTTTTCTTCGAACCTGTGCTTTCTTAATAGTTGTTGCATTTTGCAGGTAATTAGTCGAAGACCAAAGCTTGGATGGACAATTCTAATACTAATCATAGAACTTGTTTACTCCAAGACTTGACAGGAAACCTATTTAAAAACCTGTATTGAGAAGAAAAAGACAATTATACAAGGAACAGAGAAGAAGACAATTACACACAGAGCCGAGAAGAAAACATTCACACAGAAGCCTTGACTGTCAAAACAGAGGGACCAAACAGAGTATACAGTTAGAAGACAAACAGATAAAACACACATAAACTTGACCAATATCCCTTACCAGATGCTGATACACATAAAAACCAAAGAATTTACTGTTGAAACACACAATAAATAGTTAAAATGTACAGTAAAAGGAAAAACACAGAAAAATCCTTCCTTTCTATTTCTGATTCGCCCAGGTCGCATAGAGTCGTAGGGGCACAGAGCATACACAGAAATGAAAGTTATAGATTCGGTAATAAAAAAACAGAGAGCTAAATAAATCGAAATAGACACAAAGATGAATAACTAAAACTGCAAATAAAGGTTGTATACCTCCAAATCTTAAAAATGACGTAGTTAGGGCTACCAGAAACCTTTTCGTGTGAATCAAAAGGGGTTCCTCACTGGAACAGATGCTCCTAACATAATAGAGCAGTCCTCTCTGCCTGAAAGTAGTCATAAACAATAGATCTAGGAAACAACAATCACATGCACTTGTACCGGCTTCGGATTTGGATCACAAACAGATGCAACCCTCAAATAGCTCTGATGCAATATAGGAATTTACAGGGTAAGTTCCTCATATAGAACACCAAAGGACATCTCTCACAAACATATCACATATCAATACAGTAGTTATTAGGTTCCTATACCAATAGGAGTCATAATTTTGAATAACTAAGGATAAGCCTTGTAGTATTGTACATACCTTTGCTTTCTGCAAATGTTTTCCATATTAAAAAATAAAAATAAAAAATACAAAGAGGGTATGTCCTAAAAGAACAATCAAAAGACAAAAAAGAATGAGAAAAGGTAAAAAAAATTGAAAATATATGAACCCCAAAAAACAAAAAGAGACCATGAAAGTGAGCGAGTCTAAATGCCACTACTATTTACTTTTATGCATAATAATGATTGTGTACAACTTGTTATTCATGCCACAATCCATTGTAATCAAACTGTTTAATCTTGATTATATCATGCTTTGAACTTTGTGTTTATAGTTAGAGAATAAAATCTGACCAAACAGTTTAATCTTGGCAGATCTTAGATAGGTAGAGAAAATAAAAAGAGCTCATGAGTTTAATCTGAGCCCTTGGATGATATAAGGTTAGAAATAGATAGTTTGTTTTATCAAAGAAAAGATAGAATAAGGGTTTGCTAGCATAAATGCACCCAAATAAATGAAGAAAAAATGTTAGGGTAGTAAATGGGTAAGTAGAAGAAAGGTTGCTGAAGTATAAAGTTAATTGGATCAAAATACATGCATCATGCTTACACTCATATTTCAATATATATGATCAACTGTGAAAGCAAAAACAAAGGTTTGCAAGTTAATGTGATTAACTCCCCTTATTCATTTTTCCCATTTACTTACTAATTTCTTATCCTCAAGTATGTTCTAGTAGTTTAAATCCTACAAGCCAAAGAGGCTCAGAGCATTTCTATGACTTTTGGTGGGATCGGACCCTTGGCTTAATGACTTATGGACACAAGTGCTAGAATCCCCTTCATAAAATTCATTCCCCCTTCATTTCCCTAATAAAACCCCTTTTTTCTATGATTAAACTCTTTTGCCTAGGAAAAGTAAAAACAACGCCATGTAAATCCCTTTTCACCCAAAAACCCACAAAAAAACTTTCATCCTAAGTATTGAGCGTATGTGCGCTAAAAATACATTTTACCATTTTTAAGGAAAAACCCACTCCGCCACATTTCATATTAATTATTAACTTTATTATATAACTCCCTGATGAAACCCTTTTCCCGTATATTAACTAAATCCATATGTAAATACCCCCAACCCTTAGTTTTAATAAAAACTAATACATTTACCCCATACCCCGATAAAACCCACTTAATTTTCCAAATCTTGGTAAACCTCAGTTAAACCCTGTCATTTAATCCCACTTGATCTCCTAACCTCATGATTAACCCCACGTTAATCACAAACCTTTGTGATTAAGGTCCCTAGGCCCCCCCCAAACACCCGTTCATTTCCTCTGCGCAAGTTTGTCGCCCGACTGTCATTAGATCAACTTCCTTCTCATCCAACGGTCCACAGCCATATCGGTTGTGCCCGATGGATGAACATTACCCGCCCGATAAAGTGGTTTTGCCTGACCCTTTCTTTGCTACGTGTCACACTCTGGAGTATATTGAGTGACCCCTCCCTAAATACCGCCTTCACCTCATAAGCGCTGCGACGACCTCCAATACCACCTCCCCGCCAACCTGATAAACCACCTATTATCCGTAAATATGAATTTCAGTGCCATATTTAAAAATTTTCCCTTTATGACTTAAAACCATGAAAACCCTTGTTTTCATACTTTTTGCCCCGTTTCACAGTTAAACCCATTAAACCCTTTGGCGCCACCCTGAACCTCCGCAATGTGATTCAACCTACGATTACATTCAAAAAACTACCACAACTCCTTTCCTAGACATCCCTGTGCAAAAAATCCATCAATTGCCTTTCCTTCGAACCTGTGTTTTCTTAATAATTGTTGCATTTTGCAGGTAATTAGTCGAAGACCAGAGCTTGGATGGATAATTCTAATACTAATCATAGAACTTGTTTACTCCAAGACTTGACAGGAAACCTATTCAAAAACCTGTATTGAGAAGAAAAAGACAATTATACAAGGAACAGAGAAGAAGACAATTACACACAGAGCCGAGAAGAAAACATTCACACAGAAGCCTTGACTGTCAAAACAGAGGGACCAAACAGAGTATACAGTTAGAAGACAAACAGATAAAACACACAGAAACTTGACCAATATCCCTTACCAGATGTTGATACACATAAAAACTAAAGAATTTACTGTTGAAACACACAATAAATAGTTAAAATGTACAGTAAAAGGAAAAACACAGTAAAGGATAAAGATAGGTCATCAAAGTCAAAGAGTATCAGTGTAAAAGAGTATCATACGAAAGCCAAAAGTAACTAAAGCCTCCAGCGTGAAAGTTCAAATAGCAAAGAGCATAAAGGGATAAAACCAAACCATAAAGGCCAACAATACCACAATAAAAGGGACATCATGAAAGCAGTTTACTAGCTGTCGCTATCGTCCTGCAAGAAGATATTTGTATTTCCTAGATTAAATCTCAAGTTAGTTTGAGATATTTTGTAATAAAACTTTAGTATAAATACTTCACAGTTCGAAGTATGTAGGTGGATTCTTAGACATTTCTATAGACTTCTTGATCAAAAGATTGTAAAGCTAGTGTATCACCGATTAGGCCAGCAAGCTGGATTGATGAATAAAGACAAGATATTTCACAAAATTCATGTGTAAAGAGAAGTGCAGACAAGTATTTTATCACGTTGTTGTTTTCTTTCTTAAAAGTTTTTCCACGATGTATATCTAAATCTGAATGCTATAACATGGAATGATATATCAGAATTTGCTTAATTGCACTCTGTTTTAATTGTTATGCATTTGAATGTTTTCTACTTATATCTAAGTTAAGAAATTCTTAATTGCTCCTTAGTTTAGGTTGTCTCTTTATAATCTATAGCAAAGGATTCTTAATTGCCCTTTGTTTATGATTACCCTCTGTTCCTCGTTTAAGTCCCAGTCTGAGAATTCTTGATTGCTCTCTCACCCCGATTCAAACCATTTCACTCCTATGGCCCAAAGACCTACACTCTACTATACTATCTTGCCCTTTGAACATTCCCTTTAGTGAGTTAATTCTAGTTCTGCTGCCCTTTTGTTGACTCCATAACCCAATGGTCTAAAGGCATCATTCTATCCATCTGTTTTAAGGATTCCACCATCCAATCTTCAATATAAATCAAAGATCCCCTGAACATTCAGAACTAGCCTAAAATCCCAGCAAGCTAAATCGTATAGACAGATCCCTCTCTGAGCCATAGGTTGGCTAGAGCCTATGCTTAAAAGTTGGTTTGTGGTTACCTCGATCATTTTATTTCTTCTGATAACTTCTAGAGAAAATTCTGAGTGATAACATAGTGGTGACGATATTGGGGACATTGAATCCTTAGTCCTAATAAAGATTTAAGAAAATTCTAAATCTTCATTTTTAGCCTCGTAAAGTCATTTGTTAGAAGTTATCTTGAAAAATCTCACTCAAACAACTAAAAAAATTGAAATTATGGCTTCCAGGAAGACTCATTTTACTAGGGCTAATCCAGACCCAAACCATGCCCCAATAGTTGATAAACCCAACCTAATTTGAAGAAAATCCAAAAAAGAACAAAGTTCAGTTAGCTAGATACCATTAGTTAAAGCTAATGCATGTCCTGATGAGTGGCTATTTTTAGAAGAACTTCCCTTTGGTGTGCCCTTTGATATTTCATTATTTAGAACAAAATCTGAAAATGCACTCAGTGAAGGTGTTCTAGATCCTGATTTTTTTGCAAACCTTGAAGTTCAACAAGCCAACAAATCCATTGATGAATACATTTTTAAATCTCCACAATCATCCATTAATACTGCCACAACCCCTGAGCTTTTTGAACAATCATCCATTACTTTGAGGTCACCTTTATTCCCTTCAACTTCGTCGATAATACCTTCTGACGTCCACTCTTCACCACCATTTATACATACTCTCCCTCACCAACCTATCATTACCTATTCATCACCTACTAGTCTTGGTTCTTCATCCACTACTGCATCATCTCTGAGTACCTCAACCCCATATCTTAGCCATTCCCAACTTAGAGCAATGGAAAATAGATATGCTCCTCTTGTTTTACCTACCCAACTTGGTGTTATGCTAGCAGACTACCAAAGCAAAATTGTTCAATTTGATGGCACAGGAAATTACACTGCATAGCAACATGTCAACAAGATAATAGATTACTTTGAGTTGCACGAAATTGGTACAGATAATGTTCAAATGAGACTCTTTGACCAGAATTTCGCTGGTGATGTTAAGAAATGGTTTAGAGCATTTCCTGTTAATAGTATTGATAGTTTAGATGCACTTCATCAACAATTTTTGAACAGATGGGAAAATAAAAAGAATCCCCAACAAATCCTTTCAGAATATGAGAATATTAGAAGAGGACCTAATGAAATTGTTCAAGATTACTGCACCAGATTAAATAATATATATAATGCCATCCCAGTTAATATTAGACCCCCACCTGACTTAGCATTAATAAAGTTCCCTGATGATTTTGACACAAATATGACATACCAACTTAGGGAAAGATATCCCCCAACATTAGAAGAAATGCAAAGTGTAGCTGTTAGTATTGAAGCTAATTTGTTAGCTAAAAGGGCTAAAGTCAGAAATAAAATAAGAGGAACTACAAAGGACGAAGCTTCACCCTTTGACATTAAATAGATAGCTTAGCCAAAAGTATGGAAAAACTAATGGATAGAATAGATAACATAGAACGGAAACCCCAATGGGATAACCAACAAGCACCTCCAGTTAGAAACCCAAATTTTAGAAAAAAACAAAAACCAAAACATTGGGAAAAATGGAACGGATCAGAACATTAGGCCACCTTTTCAAGAAAATTATGTAGAGACATCCCATCTTGAAGATCCAGAACAAGATACACAAATTAACCTAATTGGGATAAATGATGAGGACACTGTTTTTCTAACCCAAGATGAGTAGGCACTGCATATGCTACAACAATTACAGATACAGTCTGGAGAATTATTTGATTACGAACAAGGATATGATTCTTCCATTTTTGAAGTACATAAACAATATAATCTAAGAAGCAAAAATAATGTTGATGTCCCTGAGCAAACCAAGAAAACAATAAAAAGTCAACCCAAGAAAATAAAAGAAGCCCATGTTTCAAAAATCCTCCAAATTCTCCCTAGGCATAACCCAAATCCTTTTGGCCCCACCATTGTAGATATAACCTCTGATCAACCTTCTGTTGATCTACCATCCACTTTAATTCCACCTAAGGAACTAGTGGACAAAGCTCAAAACATAAGATCTGAAAATCCACATAAGGAGATCCCCAATAAAGGAAAAGAAGACAAGCCTACTTAAGTCCCTGCTACAAAAATTCAAAACCTTCAAACAGAAAAAGTCTCTTTGCCTTTCAATCTGGGAGCAAAGATAGAAAAACTAAAGATTTCAGTTCCTTCACCAGAACTAATCAAGAATGAAACATACAAATCACAGATAAACTAGACCTTAAACATTGCTAAATATGAGGATTCTGTCAACTTGTTTGATGACCAACCAAAACTCATATTTGGTCCAGATGTTAATGGAAAACCATTAGAAGGAGGAGTTCCACCTTTTTATATCAGTCTTAGTATCCATGATAAAATTCTACATGATGCAATGTTGGATTCTGGGGCCTCTCACAACTTAATGCTCAAATCAGTGATGGAGAAATTAAACGTAGACATTACAAGGCCTTACAAAGACTTATTCTGATTTGAATCTAGTCAGGTATAGTGTCTAGGATTGATTAAGGACCTGTGTGTCACTTTAGTCCAATATCCTACCAAAAGCATCCTCATGGATATTGTGGTTGTTGACATCCCACCGAAGTATGGCATGTTGTTATCCAGATCACGGGGAGCCAAACTTCAGGTATCCTTACAACTAGATATGCCATATGCAACAATCTATGTTTTTGGACAACCTAAGAAACTATATCGAGAAACCTTAATGAAATATATGGTGAGTAGCCAGGATCAGCCTCAAAACTTTCCCATATACTCCATACACTCAGATATCGATTGTTTTATCCTGTATAATGTTGATCACACACAAGAAATTTTTTAGACAATATTAATACAAAACCAAAA
>APFE030426528.1:213404-246882 GCA_000404065.3 Pinus taeda | reverse complement strand
ACTATTTAGGTACAGTAATCTTGAATGATTTAATATCTGTGTTTTGAAAATGCAGTCATCTATATAATTGTGTTTTTTTTAAGATATAGAACATCAAAAGCTACGCTTTAGAAGTTCAAATAGATTCCCGGGATAGTTTTATTTACTTACATTTCTGTCAATAGTTTTAGTCATCCACCTATCGCTACTATTATCAACAAAGTATTCATTCATCTCATTCATCTATTTCTGGGAAATTGGTCCCATTATCCCTAGTCGGAGCCACCACACCAAACGGAAAAGGAGCTGCACTAAGGTCCGGACCGGGTGGTTTCCCCCAATGTTGGTGCAACGATTTACGAGGCATCAACACCACACTAATCAAAGGGCAAGGACTTGCCAAGTTAATGGCTGAAATGAATCTGTAGGTTCTAGATATAAATTTGATTGCTGCCATGTTCGATGAAGATGAGGAGAGTTCATCAGTTCAGGTATCTGACATGTTTCTTTCTTCCCCTTGGTATGCTGACATGTTTTCTTTCTTCCCCTTATATGTACTTCAGAATTTGTCTTCACCTCCTGGAATGCCTAGAAATAAGAGTAGAACATTGAAATTGAAAGCTGCAAAATTCTGCATACTAGATTCTGCATTGTTTTGGAAAGACCTTGGTGGAATGTTATTGAATTGTTTGGTAGAGGAGGAAGCGAAAAGAGTTGTGGAAGACTTTCATAGAGGAGACTGTGGAGGCCATCTGTTTTGGAAAACCACAGTGAATAATATTCTAAGGGCAGGTTATTATTGGCCTTCGCTGTTTTCAAATGTATATAAGGCTGTTAAGAATTGTCACGAATGCCAAATTTTCGAAGGGAAGCAGAAACTACAGCCTTTGCCTCTCAAACCAATTGAAATTAGTGCACCTTTTCAGTAGTGGGGATTGGATTTCATTGGGCAAATCCATCTGGCATCTTCAGGACAACATAGATGGATATTGACAGCCACAGACTACTTCATGAAATGGATTGAAGCGATTCCTAATCGACAAGCCACGAATGCGGTAATTATCTCTTTTCTTGAAACCAATATTTTGTCATGTTTTGGGTGTCCAAGTAAGTTAATCACAGATAATGCAGCATCATTCAAGTCAAAAAGAATGGTCAAGCTTTTCTATAAGTACAATATAAGCTTGGGACATTCAACCGCATACCATCCTTAGGGGAATGGATTGGCGGAGTCATCTAATAAATCTTTGGTTAATATCATTAATAAATTGCTGGAAATTAATAAAAAGGGTTGGCACAAGAAATTAGTGAATGCACTGTGGGCTGATAGGGTGAGTCAGAAAAAGTCTATTGGCATGTCTCCTTTCGAGTTGGTGTACGGGACAGACATGGTTTTTCCTACTTCTCTTGCTGTCCCGGTAGTCAAATTGCTTCAGGAAGACGGTAGTGAGGAAGATCCTATGCAGAGAAGGATTAATCAGATGATTCATTTACAGCAGACACGGGAGGAGGCATTTCAACATAATTTCAAGTTGCAGGAGTGCATCAAAAAGATTTATGACAGGAAGGAAAAAGTAGACACATTTCAGCTAAATGAGGTAGTTTTGAGGTGGGATGCCCGACATGAAGACAATGGAAAGCACGTCAAATTTGAAAACTTATGGAAGGGTCCTTACAAGATTGCAGCGTATCGTGGCCAAAACGCTTTTCTTCTCAAAGAAATGAATCAAGATGAGTGTCTTGGAGGGCCGATCAATGGTCGGCTGCTAAAGCGATACCACTTCTGAGTATTTTCTGCTCATTTCATCATCATTGTATATATCGTTTTACTTCTGTTTTATCGCACATGTGTACTAATTTCTCATCTTCAGTCTGGGGCCCGCAGTGAAGGCTATAACTCTGAAAATGGAGGCTAGTTGGTTTGGAGTTTGTCAAGTCAGTTGTATCAGTCCTTTTAGTTTCGAGTCAGTTTTGGTCAAAGTGGTCTTCAGTTTTTAGTCAAATTGTCAAAATTTTGTGTTGAAATAATGACTCCATATCCCAATGGATGAAGGCACTGTCTAGCTCTTACATATATCTGATGTTCTTGGCATCTCCAAGGAGCTACCATCCCCATTGGAGCCAATGTTAGAGTCGGTCTAGTTATCCCTCTATCAGAGATCAAAACTTTTTTTTGCATTTCATGTTTAGGTGTCCCATCCGTTTTGATCAGTTGCATTTCGTTAGGCATGCCATAAATCTGACGGAATGGTTTGTATCACTCATTCCCCTCGTGCTTGGCACTGCTGGCTCAGGTCTATTCATAAAATTCGTCTTGAAAGGTCATTTGCAGCCCTGTTTCAATTTCTAGGTCATGACAAGTATTCTCGGTCATTATGTATAGGGTTAAGTCAATTTGGTTTTGCAAAGTCTAATAAAGCCAGTAGGCCAGAGGGAGGTCCTCGATAGGTGGTTATCTCAAAGATTTTTATCATTATATGGATAGATTAGGACTTCTCTTCAAAACTCTGTTTTGAAGATAAGTCGACATTTCATTTTTTGTACCAAATTTTCAAAAATTTCAGTTCTTGAATTGTCCAGGCATAGCCTTGGTCTCCTTTGCCATATTATATCACAGCTATCCCTGCAAAAAATTGTCAAAGAAAATCATTATTTCAACCAAATTTAAGGAGGAAACCAAAAAGTCAGAAGTCTATTAATCTTGAAAAAGTGTCAAAGACAAAACATTACAAAGTGGGTCATGGACCAAGCAAAAATCAAATTGGAGTCTTTATAAAGATATTTCAATGAATTTTCAAATCATTGTACATGCCAAGGGTGGAGAAAATCATTCCAAGTTGAATTTGTGCGTTTTGGGGGAGATTGGTTCAACTTTTAGGTGCGCGAGGCACTGGGTAAGGTGCGCGACACATTGGGTGTGCGCAGCACACTGGGCTCAAATCGCCAGTGTTAATTTACAAGCGCACGACGCATAGGGAGCGCGCGGCGCACTGGGTAAGGTGCGCGGCGCTTACAGTTTGGAGCCCGAAACTAGTTTGAAAACTCATCAAATCGCCTCGTCTTCACATAAACTTGTCAGGTAGGCTCACCTCCATTGCCTTTGCTTTATTTTTAATGGTGAATGTGATGGGTTCGTGAATGATTGCCGTGGAGATCAGATTTTGAAAGCCTTCCCTTTGTCAATATAAAAAAGTGTTGTAGGGTTTGAAAACAGTGTGTTACCAAGGTTGTATTTTTCCCCATTTCCCTTTGTTCCTCATTCCCAAATTCATCCATCATACTTCCCCATTAATTCCCTCAGTAATCCTACACTACAATCCCTGAAATCCTAATCCCCCACCTCTATCAAAAATGCCTTAGTCCTATTTAATATCCCAAAACCATGTTTACATTTTCCCTTCCTTACCAAATTACATTTTATTTCAAAGTCCCTAATTCCCTGATATTTTCCCTCTCCTAATAGTCCCGTGTGCGTTTGTTTTTTCCCCTTGGTCACAACATTGTTAGAGCAATTTATATATCAGCATACATATTGCAGACATTTTTTTTTCAAAGTCATGTCAGAGACGGATTCACTTTATGAGCAGGAGTATGATAGTGATTCTACAGCTGAGGGTAATGTGCCATGGAGGTTTCACAAAAGTGGCAAAGGTAGTCAGCATGTTAGGGAGGAGCCTACTTCTTTGGCTCAATTGCAGGCTTGCCCACTTGCAATGGATTGTTTTCAGCGTCGATCATGTTTCCAATACTGTGAGATGATCTCACAAACCCAGCATCATCTTGAACTAGTTCGTTTATTTGTTCTACATTTACATGATGGCCGTGTAAACCTCGCTGGAGTAAATTTCACTTTGTCACCAGAGACTATTGCTCAGGCCACCAGGATACCAAATGTAGGAGAGGAATGGAACAAATGCCAGCAGTTAGACAAATTCTACTATGAGCCATACATCAAACCTGGGTATATGAGACACCTGAGCACAGTTTTTCCTTTCAGATTCCCGAGAGATGAGTTTGCACCATTGATGAAACTCATCATTCGGTATTTCAGTTGCGAGGGCAGATTCTCGCGTCTCTATGCGTACCATGTTCGTTTGTTGATGCATTTCACGAGGGTACGTATGATGAACATTCTGTATTTCACGTGTCGCAACATAGAGAGGATGGTGGCTTTAGTACAAAGGAAGACGCCAACACAGCAACATAGAAGTATATATCATTACGCGCTAATCAAGATCATAGTGATACATCAGTTGATACAGCAGGGCATTACTTGGGAGGATTTCATCTCCCGTGACTTCTTCACAGCGCTACAGCCACTTCCCAAGATAGTTCATGATGAGGGAGAGCCTTCACACCAGCCTGACATTCCTGGGACCGAGCATCTAACTTCTCCATTGTATGTGACATACCAGCGAGGCCACAGGGCCTTATTTGCATCTACACGACGAGTACTATCTTCACTTGGGGTGGAAGGGGTCTCGTTGACTCCATCAGCAGCGCGAGTATTATCTCCACATGATGTGGAAGGGGTCTCGCCTTCTTCTTCAGACACAGGTACAGATCCAGGACAGGGGCAAGAGGCCTATGCATGATGAGGGTCCTTCAGGAGGCCGGGACACGGATTTCACTATCATTGATGTTGATGCGAGCTCTCCTAGCTCGGAGCTAAAGGAGATCATCTGGGAGCAAAAGGCTGAGAATGACTCGCTGAGAAAGAAATTGCAGACGGCTAAGTGGGTGATAAACTACCTGGAGTAGCGTAACAAATAGATAGAGGATGAACATACACTTTATGAGCTGTGGCAAATCCGTGAGGATTGCGAATTGACCTGAAAGAGACCCGGTGATATGACACCGATTGATTGAGAGCCTATGCTCATCCGTGTTAACACTCATTTGGAGAAATTTTTGGAAAATTAAAATAGAGACAAAGACATGCTTCATCATATGAAAACTCGTTATTGGGCTCATATGCATCTCTGCAAAGCAAAAATGAAGATTCTAAAGAGGCGGTTGACCAAAGCACTAAAATGGCAGAAAAACCCTGATACACTCCAAATCTTAGCCGAGGCTTCATTGGCAGGGCACAATACATGATGGAGGGTCTTCACTCCGAATTTGAGCAAATTCAGAGAAATTTTTTTCATTTTGAAAAATTTTGTCCTAAAAACAGGTTTTTTGGCTCAACACATAGTGCGTCAACGCACTCGCTTTTGATGGGGACACTTGCTGAAGGAAAACTTTATATTTTTGGGTTTGTCATGGTAAGTTATGCATGCTCAGCTATTTCCAAAGCATTTGATCAAGTTTTGGATGATCAAAAGGCCCAAAAACACCATGAAAACCACCTTGCTGCCACCTTTTGCTCCAGCAGGAAGTACTTATGGGAGAAGGACACTTTGAAGGGGCAAATGAGCTCCAAATTGGGAAATTCCACTTGGGATGGATAGTAGACATCCAGGGCTTTCCAACCAGCTATTGTGAGCTTGATTTTGATGTTGGGAAAGCAGGCTGAAAGGCATGCGGCACATAGAGATCAGGCGCGCGGCGCATAGAGATTTTTGGCCAATTTTTCATCTTTCCGCTCAGAAATTCGGCTAGTTTGACTAGTTTTGATTTTTGATGTAATTTTTGACTTCTCTTGATGTAATTGATTGAACATGATGTAATTTTTACACTTATTTACTTGTTCTAGAAGATTCATTCACCAAAGAGTGAAAATTTAATGAATGAATTGGTTTCCTACCTTATAGAGGTAAGTTGTTTTGACTACCTAAATTGTAGTGCTTTGTTTAGAGTTGGTTGAAACAGCTCCTAAGATGATGAGCTCGACCCCTAGAGGAAAGGGAATTGGTTGACTTGCCTATATTATGTATTTTCTAAGTCATTTTCAAGGTTGGACTCTTGGGAAAAGCAAGACATTCTATTGTATATTCACTTCTGCATTTTTGGCAAAGGAAAGACCAGGGTTTTGCAGCACCTTTTGGGATCCATGTGGCTTTATGTGTTGATGGTGTGCTTCTTTTAGTATTTGTAAGTTGTTTATGTGTATCATTTTCCTTCTCTCATCTTTTGCAATTGAACAAATGAAGTGTTAAGGTAGAATCCATAATCTGTTATGCTCTGCCTTTAAGTTTGTTTGATTTTCCATGTTTTCATCTGTTTATGGAGAATCCTTGAAAGATTCTTGCTCTCCTTAACTTCTCACCAGTCAGAACTAGCCATTCGTTCTCTTTGAAAGCATCAAGACAATCGCCTACCTTGCCCCAAGTATACCTCTGCAAAAAGTGTGTCTCATCCCCGCACCCAAAATTGCCTTTCCCTTAGATTCAATAAAAACCCCAAAAATCAATTTCAACTCCTTGTACTTCATACCTAGCCTAAAATTAATTACCTACTTAGTCATCTCGAGCCTCAGCGATTACCTTTTGCCGAGATTGACCCGGAGAGAACCCTCTCCTGTCCTCATAGGGCTAGCTACGAGGCTGAGCGTGGTTTGATGTAGCCTTGAGTTTTACCTTATTCAACCTAAGGTAGATTTGAGTGCTAACATCACCCAAAAATACCATGGACTGCACTGGTTGATCTACCGATTGCTCCTCAGATTTTTTCCTCCGCACACCTGGTCTCATGGCTGCACGAGAGGATGCTTCCGATTCAGCTTTGCTGTAATTTGCTAGATGTAAGTCTTTCTTCCCAAGTTTGGTCCTCCCCTCTTTGGGGTTCTCCCTCTGCCCCTCTTATTTGGTTCTCTGTTCATAAAAATATTAATATGACAAAAGGTTTTGGTGTCGACTTACAATGCTCTAGACTTGAAGTAAGGTGTCAAAAGATTTTTCCTTCGCCAAGGAAAAAGAGCTTATGAAAAGAGAGACAAGTAGAAAGAAACATGAACCTAAGGTTCAGGGCCTAGAGCAGGGCGTAAAAGGAGTCCTCCCTCCCTAAGACAAGAAACAAAAACAAAAACACACCTCTGAGAAGACCTAATACTTCTAGATTTGAAGTAGGGCGTCAAAAGACTCCTCCCTCCCTAGGGTAAAAGCTAGGGTTTCCCGAAATTAAAACACAAAAGGGTTTGAAAAATAAATCTAACTCAGGGCCTAGCGTAGGGTGTCAAAAGACTCCTCCCTCCCCAAGAAGGAAGATCGGCCCTATGAAAACAGGAAAGCAAATAAAAATGAGCAAAAAGAAACACCTATGCTCAAGACCTGGAGCAGAGTGAGAAAATTCGTTCTCTCCCCAAGAGGAGAGATTGACCCTCTGGTTGGTCTGGATCGTGTCTTGCACCTTATTAGCCTCCCCGGAAATGGTGCCAAAATGTGGGGGTCAAGGTATGAACAATCTATTCACCCTTTTTCCTACATTAATCTATCAATTCGAGTGTGTATCCTTTTCAAGGCAACATGCAAAGTATATGCGGGGGCAAGGTTACCATCCATCACCGACCAAGGGTTCGTGATTAATACTCAAAACATTGCCGTAAAAATGAAATCAATTGCAGTACTCAAGAAAAGCAATTACAAGAAATAACAATATGCAACAACAACCATAAAATGATAAATGACACACAACAGGAACTACGCAGCACCTGATCAAAAGAGTGGGCCCAACTCTCTAATCAGGACTGCGTTAATCACAGCGAAGAGTGGAGCAACAAAAGGAGTGGTATATTATTAACTGGAAGAAAATTATTACAATATCGATGGGGAGCCTCCCTCTCCCTTTTTACAGGAATAACCTGTCCTTCATACAAAGCGAAGGAGAACAACATCCTTCCCCAAAACCTAGTAACCGTATACCCAGAAATATACATTGGTTTAGAACGCCACCAGCACCAGATGAACAAGTTCATAGAACGGTCCAAGAATGGTTGAGGGACATCTGCAACTCTGGCTGCATGGCTTCCTTATGGCTGGTCATTGCTGTGAATAGCAGATCTCTTGTGGGACACTGAAAGATCGGTACCTGTGAATAGGAAAAACCTTGCGACTTTACTTCATTAATAAAATATTCCAATAGACAGGAAAGGGGTAATTACCTTTCGGATTTAGCATAGTAAATACAGATGAATAAGTGCAAAAAGGACAAAAAGAGGGATGGAAATGTAGCAGAAAGATAGCCCGATTTGGTGCCCAATAGCTAGAAGCACATGTTAATGAAAATTTTCACAATATGAACCTTGTCATGGTAACTTTAATAAGTAAGCTAGGTTTTTTGGAGAGGATGTAGGTTCTAAATCAGAAGTCATATTAAAGAGGAAATTGGAAAACCATGAAGACCCAAAAAATCAGTCAAGGAAAGATCCTGAGAAAGAGTTGTTTAGTGTGAGTGCCATTTGTTGGGATCCTATAGTGTAGGAATCAAAGTGTGTTTGCCTATCTTACTATTTCATTTTGGGGGTCTATTGGTCTAGTTCAACCTATGAGTCACTATATGCCATAATCTAAAGTTTTGTATGTAAAAAAAGTCATATGAGATTAGGTCTTGTAAAGGTTCATTTCATAAAAGGGTATTTGAACCCATAATTGAAATTTGTGAAAGTCTAAAATTCATGAAAGGGTGATAAGGTCATAATTTCAAAATTATACTCATGGAGGGAAAAGGATTCATTAAGGGTTCATTCCATGGGGTTTCATTCATCATAAGTAAAATCCATGTCAGTTAGGTTCAATTAGTTAGAGTTATTATGGGTCTGTTTGTCTCATTAGTGAAATATATCATCATGTCACCTCATTTCCTCCACTCTTCCTCCACTCAAAATTCACCATCATTGCATGAAAGGGACATGTGAAAGACATAAAACTCATTTTTTTCAAGAACCATACTCATTTCTCATTTATCTCAAGAATAATTCGAACTCTAAAGTGGTCTGAAGCTCCAAGAAAGTTGCAGGCTGTCGAAGGGAGGTGTTTGAAGCTCAAGTGGAAGAGGGAGTTGCACAAGTTGGAGCCAGCTATATTGAAGGTTTGCAAGCATTGGAAAACCTACTTCAAAAGTTCTACACCATAAAATAAACATTTCAATCCTAACCATTTGATCCATTTTTCTAGAGGAGGTGTGCAACCATACACAACATGGAGGTCTACTTGGACTTGCTATGAAATTGCTCCGAAATTGCTCCGAAATTGAATGTTTGTTTCATCATTTGAAAAATCTTGTTGTGACCGAATGGAGCTGAATTTTGGAAAATCAAAAGAGTTTTTTTTCAATCAAAGTCAAAAGAACAAAAGCCTCCTTCTGTTTTTGCACAAATGTTATGGTTTTTTATATATGCAATGCTATTTGAAGCATATATTTCAAAAAATAGAATTCTATATTTTCCTCCTATTTCAGCCATTATTTTTTGGTGCACTTTTCTAATAGATGGAAGTGATTTTTTTCAAAAATGAAATAGGTTTGTGTCGGGAATGGGCCAAAGAACAACAAACTCTCTCATTTTATGCACATGTGTCATGGTTTGATAATTATAGGCATCACTTGGAGACCTATTTTCCACAATCTATTGCTGACAGAATTCTAAACTTTTCTTAAATTCGATTTGTAAATTTGAAGTTTTGGAAGTTTTTAGGCATGCTAGGTGCTTTAAGGTGAGAAAGATGGTTGAATGGTCAGTATAATCATTTTGGAGTGGGATCTATCAATACAAGTTCAAAATTTCACTTTTATTGTGCAAGTTGCGATCAGTCAGTTGTGAGGTCTACAAAGGCTAAAGAGAGTATCTCAGAGGTTCTACACCAACAAATCATCATCTCAAGTGCACTCATCTGCTCAGTTTTATCCAATACAACCTACAACCATGCTGAGTTGGAAACCTATTACACTCTGCTACGCAACTGTTGCGCAAGTATATCAGTCATGGTTATTTTTACAAATTTGTATTTTGGGACCTTCTAGAAGTGATTTTAGTGGCTGGATAGGTGTGGATAGGTTATTTTAGTAGAGTTTAGATACATGATGTTTCTAAACTATTTTAAGTTTTAAATAAGTGATGTTTCTAAATTGTAATAACTTCGATATGGTAGTTCCTTTTTTTGCAGATGCATTGTATCTAGCCTATTGGAATTCTGTGCAATGAATTCGACCACCTAGAGTGGTAATTCAAATTCCTTATGTATTTAATGATGTAAATACATGAAAAATGGTTATGGGTTGGGAGTGTAAGACATTAGTCTACATTTTCCGCAAATGTTGTATCATTTTCCCAAGTGAAAAGAAGAAGGAAGATGTAGTTTTTGGTAGAGATTCTCATGTCAGTTCTTATTGGTATATGTGTTCCTTTGTGTTTTGTTTTTAATATATATTTCCATGATGTAAACATTCACCATGTTTAGCTTGAAAATACTATCTTAGAATTCACTCAGTGCTCTATTTTAGATCGACTGATCATATGTGTTTTCTTTTCTTCTATGGCAATATGAATTCATCAATATTTTGATGCTCTAATTGTGATCCTTTCTGATGCTGCACTCATCCACTCATTACAATGAGGTTTGGTTAGATATCAATAGGCCTGCCTATCTTGCACCTGCTCAAAATGCCATCATATCCTTTATTCATGTGAACCTAAAAACAATGGTTTGATCGAAGGTAGATATATTTTCTTCCACTTACCTTCAAACAACATAAATTCACCTTTTTTTATCGTTATAGCTAGCCTAAGGTAAAGAGTTTTTAGTAACTAGATTGACTGAAAGAAAACACAATGAATTCAACTACAAGGCATGCTCCTTTAAATCGATATCACATTCCAGGTTTTCCAAATTGTATGCCTCATGTATATTGGAAAACCTATTTTCCAAAATTTAGAGATCAGAAAGGAGATGATGTTGCTCTTCGCTTGGTTAAATTTCTCATGCATGTGCATAGACTTAAGGTTCAATTTCATGAAGATTGCCCGATGAATATGTTCATGGCTACCTTGGAGGAAAAATCGAGATATTGGTATGAAAGCTTGCCAAATGGTTGTTTGTATTCTCTTAGATATTTTCATGTTGTATTTTACGAGAGATATAAAGAATATCATCCTTCCTTGTTGTTGGTCCAAGATGGTTGCATACATTTTGAAAAATTTATTGAGCATTTGGAAATTTTTTATGAAGATGATCAATTTATGGATTATGTGATTATAGAATCTTTTCATGAGAATCCTTTTCAACATCAGGAGGAAATAAAATAGGTTTGTTGTAGGGAAAATTTTAAGGATGAAACTTTGTCTTAAAGTTTAGAAACCTTGGAGAATCTTACTAATCCCCAAATTGAAAATTATAAAATGTTTCTTGATATCTTTGTAAAAATGTGAAAATTTCTAATAGTTTTATATATAGTCCTTATATAATTTTGGCGATTTTGAAGGAAAAATATTTTTATACTATAAAACTTGTGCGAATCATTTTTAGAAAAAATGGAAATTGGTGTATCTTTTTTTTGGAAAAACCATTGAAAATTATTCCACTTGTGAATATTAGCCCCAAAAATTTTCCATGGTCTGTTGCCATGATATTCAAGTGGCTTTCCATAAAACAATAGTTCCTCGAAGGGCTAAAAATGAACTAGATCAACATCCTGATGCATAAAGTTATGATTTGTCTCCTGAGTTTGAAGAAAATTTGCAGCAGTCTTGTCAGTTTTTAAGTGATCAGGAGGAAGAACATGTAGAGTTTAGCAACCTTGATACACAAGAACATTTCCAACAAAAAAGGTTTTCTTCCATGATTGAAGACCAATCAGATTTGCATGATGAAATCCATGTTACATCTCACAATTTTAATGATATTTGAAACAAGATTATCAGTTTTTATGTGACCAAAATAGGGATGAAGACAATGTTTCAAATTTTCCCTTATGTCATTCCTCTGTTGAATTTTTATCTCATGAAAAAGTCTATGAAAATCAGATTTTTAAAATAGTGTGTATGGAAATTTTAGGTAGTGAACTTGTCCATGTTGGTAGCTTCTTACATATGTAGGAGGATCATGTGCAAGAAATTTATATCTAAGGCATGACAGTTCGATTCAACCATGGGTTTGGCTAAACCTTGGCCTTTGATAAGTTTTGTAGGCTTTATTTCTATGTCATATTCCAAAATAGTGGCAATCCATTTGCATCTATTTCCTTCAGGCCCATTTTGTGTCAAAATGTCCTTTACTATTGAATTTGGAACATAAGCAATGATGTGTGAATACAAGATGTATACTCTGAAATATTTAATAGCTTTCACTAAAGCTAATGCTTGTTTTTCTATTATGTTGTACTTTAATGTTGCATCTCTTAAAGATTTACTAAAAAATGCAATGGGATGTTCATATCCTTGATCATTCTTTTGCAACAAGACTGCTGTAATAGTATGTTTTGAAGTAAAAGAAAAAGTTATAAAATTTTTTTGGAAGTCAGGACTTATGAGGACTGGAGTTTTGGTAAGGGCTTATTTGATGGCCTTAAAAGACTATTTAGCCTCGACTGTCCATTTAAGTGTTGAATATTTTATTAACATGTTATTTAGTTCTCTAATTAATTTAGCTAAATTTGAAATGAATCTCGTAAGAAAATTTATTTTGCCTAAAAAAACTGTAATTCTTTAATGTTTCTAGGATGGGTGATGGTAAAGATTGCCTCTATTATAGAAGGAACTATTCTAATTCCATATTTGGATATTATTTGTCCCAAGAGTTTACCTTCTTCTATACCAAAGAGTGTCTTTTTGGGATTTAACAAAATACCAAATTTTCTGCATTTAATGAAAACTCTTCTCAGGTGATCTAGATGTTCATTATCAAATTTGGAAAATATTGTGATGTCATCTTAGTAAACAACTAGGAAGTCATGGATTTATTGGCAGAAGCTATATCCATAGCTCTTTGAAATGTTGCTCCTGCATTCATTAATCCAAAAGACATTTTCAAATACATGAAAGTACCCCAAGGAGTAGTAGATATAGCCTTTGCTTGGTCATCAGGTTGAAATAAGATTTGGTTGTATCCAGAAAATATGTCAAGCAATGAAATTCTGGATGAGCCTACTACCCTCTGAAGTATATGGTCCATCTTTGGGAGAGGATAGTTATCTTTGAATGAGACTTTGTTCATATTTCTGAAATCAACGCAGAGTCTGCTTTCTCTTGTTTTATTCCTAGTAGTGACTAAGTTTGAGACCCAATCTGAATACCTAATGGGAGCTATTATTTGGGCATCATGCATCCTTTTAACTTCCTTTTCAATTGATGGCATAAGAACTGGATTAATTCTCCTAAGTTTCTGTTTAAAAGGTTTATGATCTTCTTTGATAGGTATCTTGTGTTGAATTATGTTGGTGTCATAAGACTTTAAGTCTTCATAACTCCAGGCAAAGATATCTTAAAACTATTTGAACATACTTATATATTTAACCTTTTCATCTAGAGTTAAGGCTTTTGATATTTTAAAGAGCTTATGTTCTTCTTTAGTTCCCATGTCACATTCTTCTATATTTGCTCTTAAAGGCTCCATTTTTTGTTTCCTAGCTACATCATTTGAATCAAACAAATCCTCTAAGCGGACTAATCCCTTAGGAAAAAGAATATTTTTAAGGTTTAAAATTTCAGGATTATCATTCATTATTTCTTCTATTTCTACATTTTCTAAGATATCTATTTCTACTTTAGTGAATTTAGTGGGTTTTCCTATATCTAAAATATTTACATCTATCCCACTATCTATGTCGTTGTCTACTATACAATCTGTATCTATATTACAGTTTTGAAACTCACCTTCAACATTCATGAAATCATAAATTTGAGAATCTTGTGAGAAAATTTGCCAATATTTCAAATTGTTGGGTATGACAAGCCTATGTCTCACTTATGGAGTGTATTGGTGGTTGGGTTGAAAAGGCAATTTGTAGGTACTAGAAAAAGTGGCCAGACTGTGGGCTTGCATATTCTATTTTCTAGGAATGGCAACAAAGTCTGTTTCCAGAAGGTCTTTAATCAAATCTAGGAAAGTCTCTCTATATTGGCTCAGTCTGGTATTATTTATAGAGTATTCGCCTATGATTTGTTTAATAATCAATTTTGAGTCTCCCATTATAGAAACTCTCTTGACTCAAAGTTTTCTAACCATTTGCAGTCCTAATATTAGATCTTCATATTCTGCCATGTTATTTGTCCATTTAAATTTTAACCTAAATGCATGACCTTCAGAATGATTATTTTCCATGTTGTGAATCCACACTCCTGCACCTATTCCTAATCTATTCACAGATCCATCAAAATCCAAATGCCATAGAGATTCATGAAAAATGTTTTCACTATCATGTGTTTTGTATTTTTCTTCTACAACTGTGACTTCCTTTTTGTCATGGTTTGAATAATACAAGATGAAAGAGTCCATATCAGAATGCATGGAGTATATAGGGAAATTATGTGGTTTTTCTGCACTACTCACCATGTATTTCATCAAAGTATCTCTATAAATTTTTCCTTGTTGACAAAAAACAGAGATGGTGGCATATGACCTGTTTAATTGTAAAGATCCCTGCAATTTTGCTCCCCATGAACGAGATAACAGCATTCCATACTTGGGTGGGATGTCAGAAACTACTATGTCCATGACAATACTCTTTACTGGGCACTGAACTAGAGTTACGCACAAATCCTTGATTAGGCCGAGGCATTTAACTTGGCTAGAGTCAAAGGAAAAGACGTCCTTGTATGGTTTGGTGATATCTAAGTTTAGTCTCTCCATGATTTCTTTTGGCATTAAGTTATGGGATGCCCCTGAGTCTACCATAGCATTATGTAATATCTTGTCATGAATATTCAAGCTAATGTAGAAAGGAGGGATACCCCCTTGTTGATGTGTACCATTTACTTTAGGGCCAAACAATAACTCAGGTTGATCATCATTCAAATTCATAACATCCTCTCCTTCACCTATATTTAATGTTTCAATGATCTGTGATCTATAGAATTCATTTTTCACTAGCTCGGTCAAAGGGACTGATATTTTCAATTTTGTTATCTCATTTTTAATGTTGAAAGGCAATTGAGTTTTCCTTGATTGGATGAGATATTCCTTAGAAAATGTGGTATGCATGTTTTTATATTCTTTTTTGTACTTGACACTTTAGTTTGTGTTTCAATTGTTTTTTGTTGATTTCTCTTATTTGTAATGATTTGAGTAACAGTTTCAGTTTGAGTTTCAAATGAAGTTATATCTACAATTTTTGGGCTGGAAGTCTCCTGAGTTCCCCTAGGGAGGATTTGCAGGATTTTGGTCACATGAGCTTATGTTATCTTTTTGGTTTGGGTTTGGATTGATCTCTTAGTGGGAATTTCATTATTCTTTTTACTTCTTAGCCTATACTATTTGTGAACCTCATATATGGTAGATTCATAGACTTGTTTAAAGTCTAAGGACTTTCCAGATTCTAATTGCAATTGTTGCAGCATGTAAAATTCATGTTCTTCTTGAGTAAGAAAAACAACATCTTCATTTTTAATCCCTAATAAGTTTATGTGGGTATCATCCTCTCCCTTATGGTTTTGTGAACCCTCAACATATTTTTCTTGGAAGGGTGGTCTAATTTGTTGATTTGGTATAGCATTCTTTCTAGTGTTAGGATTCTTTTTGAAGTTGGGGTTTCTTATTGGGGGTGGTTGTTGATTCTCCCACTGAGTTTTTATTTCCATGTTTTCTAATCTATCCATTATTCTTTCTACACTCTTTGCTAAACTATCTATTTTACCATCAGAAGTGGAAGTTTCCTCTTTAATGACAACTCTTTTTTCATTTTTCATCCTAGATTTCTTAGCTAATAGATTGCCTTCTACACTAACAACATTACTTTGCATTTGTTCCAATCTTTCAGGGTTTCTTTCTCTTAGCTGGTATGACATATAAGTGTTAAACCCATCATGGAATTTGATCAATGATAGGTCTGGTTGAGGCTTAATATTAGCAGGGATTTCATTGTAGATGCTATTGAACCTAGTACAATAATCCAGAACTGACTCATTAGGAGTTTTTCTAATGTTATCATATTCAGATAGTATTTGCAGAGTGTTTTTCTTTCTCTCCTATCTATCAATGAATAATCTATGAAAAGCAACAAAATCTGTGATATGATTAGTTGATAAACCTTTGAACCATTTCTCAACATCCCTAGTCAATGTTTGGGAAAACAACCTCATTTAGACATTAGATTCATCAATCTCATGCAACTCAAAATAGTAAGTCATTTTGTTCACATGTTGTTGGGCGGTATACTGACCAGCAACATCAAACAAAAAGATTTTTCTTTGGTAATCTTAGGGCATGGTACAGAGTTGTGCTGGTAAAACCAAAGGTGCATATCTATTTTCCATGGTTGAGATTTTGGCTTGACTAGGGGGCAAAGTGATGGTGCTTGAGGAAGGGCTTGAAATGGATGGAGATGAACTAGATGAGGTTGATGAGTTTGGTGGGATAGGAAGCTGATGAACAACTGGTTTAGGGGAATCAACTATGGTGGATATTATAGGTGAGGTCATAATAAATGAAGGTGTATTTATAGTATTTGAAGATTGTGCAAAAATTTCAAAGGAAATAGTAGTGAGGGCAGCTAATTCAACTGATTATTGAAGGTAGGCATCATCTATATGGCTTACCAATGTAGAGGTTAAAGCTTCTAGTTTGTCAAAAGTATCCAACACAAGTTTATCTAAATCTAGATGTATAGGCACCCATTTTGACTCAATGAATTGAATAATTAGGGTCTAACGAAGTTTCATGAATTGCATTTTATGATTTAGTTCTAAACAATGAGAGGTCAAATGACTAATCAAATGGAATTTCCTCTAAAGTTGATAATTCATTGGGGAGTGAATTTTCTTTAACTAACTGGCTACTATTTACTTGAGTTTCTACCCTCTTTGGTTTTCTTAAAATTCTTTCAGGGTCATCAACTATTGTAGCAGGGTTTGGATTAGGAATTTCCCTAGTATAGTGAGTCCTTTTGGGAGACAGAATTTTAATTTTTTAATTGTTTTTATGAAACTTTCCGACAACAACTTCTTAAAATGACCTTAAGGGGCATAAGGTTTCCTTAAAGATCTATTACACTGAGGATCGAAGTCCCCAGTATGGTCGCCAATATGTTATCACTCCAATATTTCTCTAGAGTTGATTAGAAAGAAATGATTAGAGGTAACCACAAACCTACTTTGGAAATTAGGATCTAGTGTTCCTAATACTTAGAGAGGGCTCTCTCTTTATGTTTTAACTTTGTTTAGTTGTTTGATTTTAGGCTAGTTATGGTTTTACTTGGGTTTTGATTTGTATTTGGTGGTGGGATCACTTACTTAGATGAAAATAGGGGTGTCTTTTACCATTGGGCTATGGGGTCAAATATCAAGCAAACAGGACTGGATCAAGTTCTAAAAACAATGTCTACAAAGTAAGATAATAGAGTTACTTTAGGTCTCAAGGCTGGATGGTGAAGTGGTTTTAATTGGATCCAAAGAGAAATTAAGGGTTCCTTAGGCCGGATTATAAAGAAAGTGAAAGAGGTCAACCGGGATGGGAGAGAAATTAAGGATTCTCAAATCTGGATATCAGAAGAAAACATGGAAATGATCAACTATTCAAAACAGGGTGTACTTAAAGAAATTCCAAGATAAATTTCCAATTAATTCAATCAACTTTAGATAACATTCAAGCTTGTGAAAAATATAAGAAAATAACAAATTTGACAAAGAAAAACTTCACTGTAATAGCTCAACACATGAACCCTGTAATGCAATCTTTCTATTACTTGGTCCAGTCTGGTGACTTGAAAAATTGGTACAATAACCCTTAGGTTTATGATCAAAATAACTCTACAAAAGTATAGCAATCCACACTCAATACTTCGAATTATAAAGTATTTATACAAAAATAACTTACAAAATATCCCAAACTGTCTTGGGAATTAATCTAGGAGAAAGAAATATCTTCGTGCAAGAAGATAGAGATAGATGTTCAACTACAGTATGTTGTCCCCATTTATTAGGTTGTGTTGTCTTTATGCTCGGATATTTTCCCTTTTATTCTCTGCTTTGTTGTTGGTATTCATGGTGAATTCTATTTTTACTCTGATCTTTCAACTGATACACTTTTACCTGGTACTCTTTTATCTGGCTGGCCTGTCATGATCCTTTTACCGTGCTTTTTCACCCTTACTGTACATTTTTACATTGTGTATTTCTACAGTAAGTCATTCAATTTCTTTCATGTTTTTGCATCTAGTAATTGGATGTTTATCATTTTCTTATAAATTTCTTCTACCTCCGTGTACTTGGCAAAAGTGGGCTTATTCACAAAAAGGTGTTTTACCTCATGTTGGAGGTAAAACAAGTTCTCAAAAGTCTAGTATAGGACCTTGCCAGTAGGCTTCCCCTTCATAGATGAAGTATTTACCTGAACTCTGGCCACTTCTCTAATTATTCTATTTTAGTCCTCCCGTGACATTAATTTATCATTTATTTCTAAGGGATTTGGCAGATCCTTTCACCTCAAAAATTGAAATTTGACCATGAATCTATTTATAGCCAGTTGCATGGTTTGGCATGTATATTCCAGGTTAAGCATTAAATTTCTCTTGGTGAGGAAACTTTTTAATTCTAGTATTGTACTTGTCCTGTCAGGTATCTCCAGCTCCTATAATTCATACTTGATTTTGGAGTTGAGGAAGTGAATGATCCTAGTGGCCTCCTCTGGCATGTCTCCCAGTTCTATTTTCACTCTTTGTATGGATTTTGTAGCCTGCTTCACTAAGTCAATTTTCTCAAAAAATACTTGCATGGATGGCCAAATTTCATTGACATAGTCAATGATATTAGCCCACAATTGTTCCTTGGCTTGGCTAAGTGGTTCCTTCAAAGTCAATTCCTTCTCCAGGATCTCTTTTGTTTGTGGATGCTTTGAATGACGAAGTTTTAGTTGTTTTTTGAGAGTTGCAATGTCCTCATTCTTCTTCTTGATCAATTTCTCAGTAGCCTTGATGTCATTGGGATCAGTTCCCAGCTCAATTACCAAGTCCTCCAACGACTTGATCTTATTGTCCTTAGCCTATGAGGAGGCCTTTTCCAATTTGTATTGAGTTGTAATGTGATCTAATGAACTCTGAAGATTATGTGTAGCCATGGCCTTTCCTGTCAAGGTGGAGTAGATCATCTCTCCTGCCTACTCGTGGAATTCAATCTGGTCAATGGGATGAACATCCTTGGCCAACACCTCAAAGTCTGTTTTTCTGTAGTCAGCTGATGTCTTTGTCTGCTAAATAGTTGGTCGCATGAAGGACACTTGCATTTTTCCTGTTTTGGTGTCAAAATATGACATGAACCTACTTTGATTTGTTGGTGTGTCCTTGAAGTATTGAGCATATGTTTCAGCCTTCAACTTCTCATTTCTCAACTTGATCTCCTTGTATATGTCCTTGATATCATTTTGTTTATCTGCTGGCCTGGTAAAAGAAGAAACCTCAACATTGAGCACTCTCCTAATCAGTTGAGTGTTAGATGTTGAGGCCTATCGTGTTTCTCCTGAAGTTGTTGTACCTTTGATTATTTCCACCATTGTATCAATGTAAATTAATTCCACTGATCCAATGGTGTCCTCCTGTTCAGTTACAGGATTTAGCTTGGGCCTCTTCCTCTAACTGATCTCAAACTGCTCATTGGTGGTTTCCATCGCAGAACTGGAAACCTCCTTTGTGTTTCTCTTTGGGTTTCTCTCCTCATTTGCAGGAGACTATAAAAAAAGAGGAATATTCATTGGTTCTCCTAGTTTTGGAACTTGCAGGAAAGAAATTTCATTAATATGTCTTTCTACATTAATCAAAGTATTTTATACATCCACTGCTATACTTTCCATGTCAATTAGAGTGTTTTCTAACCATTCTGATTGGTTAGTAAATCTCTCAATGTCTGGTCTGGGATGATGGATGAAATGTCCCAACTTGACCTTTATCCTCAGTTTATTTATGACTCCATGAGGGTCATATTGCCACATAAAGCTGTTTTTGAACTTCATTTGTTGTAGAATCTTATCTGCCTCTAGTCCAGCTTCCCCAGTGTTACAAATTAAGGGGCCCAATTGATTTTTCATTTTGAATTGGGTTTTCTTCTTAGCTGCTAGGAAGTTGACTTCATCAGAATTGATAATTTGCCTAGAATATTCTAGTGCAAATATCCTCATGGGGAGGTATTAGGGAAGTTTTTAAGGGGCAAGTTGGCATCCATAAATTCTTATCTCTGTGTGGTTCTGGTACAAATACCAATCTCCCACATTACTATTCTTGGCCAACTATAACACCCTTTTGATCTCTTGGTTGATTCTAGGCTCAGGGCTACTGGTTAGCATATTCATTACTAGATGGACAAATGAATCAATGAAGTCCTTATAAGTGAACGTAGTGAAGTACTTTTGGATCAAGGGTGTCCAATAAATAACTGATCTTTGATTTCCCTTGGTATCCAACTTCTGGATGCTGATAGGGAATTTGTCTGATTGATGATAAGAGAACATATGAAATAATACAGAAGAGTACTTGAAGACCCTTTCAATAGGTAATCTGGTGAATTGTTCATGCATTCTATCTGCAATGAAGTGAGCATAGTTGTAAATAACAATAGGAGGCTTACCTGGGCTAAAGATGGAAAAGAAGGCTAGTACAACCTCATCCACATGCTCATTTGTGGTATATCCTAAAATTCAAGGGAGCATGGTAATCATTTGTCTGCCTCTCTCAGAAAAAATAGTGGCAGCATAAGGGGGACTATCTGTGGGAGTATGACATTCCTCAATGATGAATGTTTGGAAAATTTGGGCTATTCTGGGCAGGTCTAACTTGGTATAAAGGTCCAACAATTCTGTAATAGACAGTGGGGTCTCATTAGTGGTTGGTTGGACCTGCAGCATGTGGTTAATGGATTTTGTAGTGATGGTAAAAGTTACTTGTTGGCTAGGGGTGATAATGGCTATTTAGCTAGGAATGTAGCAAGCATGACAGAAGTGGATAATGACTGGGAATGGATATACTTCTGGAAACAAATATTTGGACAAATTAGACTCCCAAAGATGGATTTCATCATTCTGGTTAAAGAATCTATCCTTACTCAAGCAATGGAGCGTTAGAAGGTAGGCAAGGGAGGTTGTGTTCTTTATTTGGAAATCTATGTCTGCTAATGCAAGGTGATCAATGTCTAGGTGAGGGGTTTGTAGAGGTCCCACATCCAAAGAGGTTTGGGAAGCCATAATTGGGTTTACATATATGAATTAGGCTTTGAGGGGTATTAGGAAAGCTCTAGTAGAGTGGGTGGGTAATTAAAGTTTACACAAGGGTTTGGGGTGTATCGCAGGTTTCTTTTCAATTCAACCAAGTTTCTTTAATTAATTAAATTAATTAAGCTTTCAATTTAAATTGTGCATTTTCAAATTGAAGGGTCGGTCTAGTTTTTCCCAAGAATACTTGGAAATCGATGGTCTAGTTTGCAAATTGGGTTTAGTGGTAAATGCAGAGGGTACGGTGGCTTCAACTGTCAACTGGTTGCTTCAATTAGGTATCTAGAGTTTCTTTAGGCAGCAAACTATGGTCAATTTGGTCGCTTCAAGTTCAGGGTGTCACAAATAGGTTAGTAGCAGTTTACATTGAAAAACAAGCGAACTGAGTGAATTGGGGCTTTTTCAACCTTTTAACGGGTAACGGTCACATTTTGGCACGGAAATTATGAATGAACAGTGGGCAGTTTTTGGCTTTTTCGAGGAGGTGGTTTTTTGGGCCATCGCACCGCTTTATGAGGGCAGGTTGTATTTTTTGCGAGCACACGATCTCACCTTGTGCCACGACGTAGCAAAACAGGCCCTAGGCAAAACTGCGAATCTTGAGTTCTCAGGCTGTTATCGGTCGGATAATGAACCCGCGCGATATGGATGAGCACCGTCAGATCTGGGGGCAGGAGATCGGACGACTATCATATGGTTAAGATGCGCGGAGGGAATTTATAAAGGGATTTGTGGGGTCCGTCGGTTGTTGAGCCGTCGGGGCGGGGCGGGGTGTCGAGTAGCTAGCCCCACCGTCCCTAACCTATGGGCCTGTTTGGCCGTCGTGAGCATTATTGGGCCCACCGTGCCCACTGCGGACGTATTGGGTAAATTTGGCCCACAAATTTTTAATTAAAAAAAGAAAAATTAAACTTCATTAAACTTAGTTAATTTTAAAATTTTCAAAGCAAAAAAATTAAGTAACCTTTCAAATGCGAGAATCCTCTATTAAATATGTTGTTGATAGCAATATAGCTCCTTCACAAATTCGTTCCAAGTCTTTACACGAAGCTCAGAAAACCTTGATGTGATGTGAGTAATAGTGATAATGAAATTTATTATATAGGTGAAAATACAGAAATGTTTTACCGTACGGTTAATGTGGGATTAATTTGTTTTTAAAAAAATTTAACATGTTAATTTTGTTATGGCGATATGGGAAACTATGATAAAGCGAATATTGTTGGGTGTGGAGCCTGATTATCTTCTATATTCAAAAGTACCGCCACATTGGACCCCAGTTCAAAATGGGGGCGGCAACGCCGCCCGTAAAATATTCGCTGCAAGGGGGGTCCGGGGGGGGGTGGCTGCGACCTTTGGGAGCCCCCCCCTGGCGGGGTTTTCGGGGGCAGTGCCCCCGAAGCTAAAAACAGCTGTAAAATTGCCTTGTAAAAGTATAGTAATTTCTAGTCAATCTGGGCCGTTCATTAGGCGGATGATCTGACGGTAGAACTTATGTTTAGCTTAGGGTTTTTTGCCCTAGAAGGCAAACCCCTCTCTTATGTATGAGGGTATTGTATTTGAGGCTGTGAGACAGATGTGTATTCTGTGTGAGCGAGAAACAGAGAGGTGAGACTGTGAGAGAAGACAGAGGATATTACAGCGGACTTGCTGTAGGTTGTGTCTCTTCATTTTGCTGGATAATAGAAAGGAAGGACTGGCTGTTCGAGGTGGACGTAGCCCAAACTGGGTGAACCACGTATATCTGTGTCTCTCTTGTTTTTGTGCGTTTTCTGTGTTTATATTTCTGCAATATTTTATGTGTTCCATTGCTCCGTAATATATAATTTCCTAACATCTTCGTGGGTGCTTGTTGGCCTGCCATGACTGGGGTAGGTGGAAGGATACTAGCAGATTGGATGGAAGGAAGCAATGAAATAGATAATAGAGACAAAGGGATATGATGGAATGTATGGGAGAATTTCTTTGGACTGAGATCCAAAGGGGAACTAAAAGGACAATGAGCTTTGTGAATCTCTGAGGGTAGTTCTTCACTAACAATGTTAGGCTCTATATCTTCAAAATGTACATTCTCATCTATAATCTTCTCTTCCAGAGATACATAAGATTTCTTGGGCTTACCTAATCCTGATGCTCCTTTCTATGATGTCTTCTTCTACTTAACAATCTTCTCAAGGTCAGGCACTGGGTCAGCTGGTGATTTCTGAGGCTTTCTCCGGGTATGCCTCACAAACTGAGCCAGAACTATGATGTGGAGTTTCCAAATACATGATTACAATCAGAAATGTGTCTAGGCTTTGTCTATCATCAAAGCTAGAATTGTGTCATTGTCCTAGGGAAGCCGAGCTTCAATCTCCTCTCCCCGACAACATCGGAAATTAATGTTATCACCCCAAGAAACTCTCCTAGGTTGTAGCTCAGAGATGCTCGGGACATTACTAATTCAACTTAATGTTGCAGATGGATGAAGGGAAGGAGTGATGCTTGTTCAATCCAGATAACCACTCCTACTTTGCTTGACTCTAGACATGCGTGAACACCCCTAGAATACAAGGCTTTAGAGAACCAATTACTCACAGTTTAAGGATTGGGTGAATATGGAGAGTACTGACCACACCGACAGATGCACAAGACTTTGTGATGGCCAGCTGTAACCAGTAAAAAAGGTTTGCAAATCTAATTCCCTAATGAATAGACAGGATGATAGCTCTTTGGCATTAGGTGAAAAGAAACCTGAATAACTCGTTCACTGATAAATACAAGACTTTAACATAGAGATAGGATGACAACTCCTCTAATCTTAAACCTCAAAAGTTCAGGAAAACAGCATATCAGGCATATCCTGGAACAGAATAGGAATGGAAAGTGAGAAATCAACAACAAAAGAAGCTTGTATTAACTAAAAATGAAGACGAAACACTGCAAGTATCAAAGTAGTTACAGTCTCCAGAGTTGAACCTTACATCAAAACAACAACCATCAACCCTGACTACATCTGGTTTCTGGGTATATATAGAGTTTCATTACAAACGCACTTGGCCATTCTAGGTATGGAGGGGTCATAATTGACCACCAAATGCTTTAATTGCTTGATGGAGTCTCTAGTGCAATTTGCCTACCACAGTGAACAAATCTGATCTTCTCAGGTGCTCTATTGTCCTCTCAGGTGGCAGGAGTGTCGTATGGAATGAAGTCCCATAACTGTTAAGTGCATTTACCTAATCGAGCTCTATCCTTTTCCTTCTTGATCCTACTGTCTCTTGAATGTGGTTGTTGAGGACCTACTACAAACAGTACCGAAAACTGGTTATCTTCGTCCTTTGGGTGCATGGAATGATCAAGGGTCACATATTGCATGACAAATGAATGAGTTGGATGATGGAGGAATTTCAGCCATAGGATCTAGAAAATGGATGGCTGGGATTGTTTGGCGGGGGGCATCGGGAGATATGGGAGCAGGATGATCGTGGGCCGTTGGATCTGGGGCGGACAGATTTATTGGCTATCAGGCGAAGGAGATGCACGAGAGTTAACCAGTGGGGATGGAGGACGGGTGGTAGCTGGTATTGCCTGCACTGCTCTCGGACGATGGCGATAAAAGGATAGTGGCATGCGATTCCATTCAAAGGGTGACACATGGCAGCAGAAACCACTCTCCATCTCGCGTTAACAGGCTGTCACTTTGAGGGTGCAGGGAGAGAGAATGTCGTCCAATCATGGCAAAGATGATCGGATGGTGGGAAATCAATTGAGCGGGTGTTCCATCAGATGCGATGGGGTCATGTGGAAGCGGTGCTTTGAGGTTTTAAACTTAGCGCTCAATCTTCAGAACAAAAGTTCTTTTATGTGATTTTTAACAAGAAGCCTGGGAAATGGAGGTGAAAAGAGGATGAGTGAGGTGAAGAGGAAGGTGAGAATAACTGGTGTAGGCCTCTTCTGAGCAAACCAAGGACCGAGCTTACTTCTACTCCTCGAATATAAGCAACATGTAGCAAAGCTAACAAGGGGAAATTCAACAGGGTTAAAGTTAGGCACTCGATTTCATACATAGCTAACTTTCAATGCCTTTCCCAAAAAAAATATTTCCTAATTTCCATTCTTTCTAAAAGTGATTTGCCCAAATTTTATAGGATACAATTAATGTACCTTAAAAGTGTTGAAAAATGTGTAACGAGGTTTGTTCTTCATAAGTATGAAATGCGCTCTTGTAAGTAACAAAATGAAAAGAAATTATTATTCTTATTGGAGCATGGGTTTCATGCTCAAGTTCTTTTATTTTATAGGTCAAGCAGCCATTGAGTGCTTCTAGGGTTTGTCCTAGGTTTAAGAGTCATTTTCATGTATTGAAGACCCTATGGGCACATTGTATCTTGTAAAGAAAAACTTATTTTGTCTTTAAAGTGTTGAAACACCTCTAAGATCAAGTCAACCTAAATAGCTTTCAAGTCTACCTACATGAAGAGGCACATTCAGTCTTGGAAGAGCCTATATATAGAGAGAAACTTGTCCTCCATTAGATGCTCTCACTCAGCTCATTCTCTATGCGAAGAAGAGGAAGAAGGAAGGTTGAAGAAAGAGGAACGAAGAAGAAGTCAAAGAAGTCGAAGTGCTTGGGCTACTTCTCTCTCTCTTGTGAAGGTCGAAGTTAGGGTTTATGCACTAGGATCATATTTGATTTAATCTTGGAAGAAGAAGAGAAGGGAAGGCAAGTGGAGGTCTCTTAGGGTGTCCCATTATCCCTAAGACTCAAGGAAGGCAAGAAAAGGTAAGAGAAGTCTATTCAAGGGAGATCAAAGTCTCCAAGAGACGCAACAATAATTGCAGCAATTGTCAGAGGACAAAATTTCGGATATACATAAGGAGGTCAAAGCGATTGCAGTGGGAGACAAAGTTAATCTTGATCTTGGAGGGAATTTTCCTAAGTCATTGGGTCATGGTATTCATCAATTGAAGGATCTATAAGAAAAGAAGATATTTACAGGTTTTCCCCTCAAGAGGAGGGGTTTTGGCCCTAGTTTGCAACCTATATACTATGTTATTATTCTTATTTTTTTGGTAGTTTTTTGATGTATCTCACACTATAATAATAAGGAACAAAACCTAATAAGGAAAAAGGGAACAAAAACAATTATCAATTTAAATAGAATTAACATATTTTATGCCCTATTGAATTCTCAACATGGTATGAGAACTAAGGCTATCCAAGGGCATCAGGAAGATCTCCTATATAATGAAGAAGTTCATCAAGAAGATTTCAAGTCATCTCAGTAAATGTATCAAGGAAGCACAAAGTTTCTTATTTTCTTGAAAGAAGGTATCATACAAAGAAAGGGATGAAGGTATCTTCCAGGCTCTCTCTAGTACATTCCAAGATGAACACATTTGGGTAATTGATAGTGGTGCATCAAGGCACATGACTAGCCAATCCAACTGATTGAGGACCTTATCAAAAGTAAAATCCTCTTATTTAGTGGAAATTGGAGATAACAAGATCTATCCCATGAAAGACATTGGTTCAATCTCCATAAAGTTAGAATATGGAAGCAACATTCACCTCAACAACATTCTATTTGTTCTAGGTTTGCATAAGAACTTACTTTCTATTTCAAGTCTAGAAGATAAGGGTATAATATCCTTCAATGATGGAAAGGTCCTTGTTTGGGGAAAGGACTCAAATATATATGAAGGCAAGGTCATTGGCATCCGAGAAGGTAGACTCTACATATTAATATCTCCTGTGGACCATGCCCTAGTTCACATTAAAATTAGCCCATGTGAACTTTGGCATCGAATATTTGGTCATCTACATTTCAAAATTATTCCAAATCAAATCTCCATAATAGATGGAATTCCTAATCTGAAGGAGGATCATGAAGGTGTTTGCAAGGGATGTGCAATGGGTAACAATACCAAAATACCATTTGGAAGCAGTGCTTCACAGTCAAAAGAAATCTTGGATCTCATTCATTCCTATGTTTGTGTGCTTATGTCTCCTAAATCTATTGGAGGAAATCTATATTATGTCACATTTATAAATGGTCATTCAAGAAAGACCTGGGTTTACTTAATGAAAACCAAGGGTGAAGTATTTACAAAATTTCAAGAATTCAAAGCTGAAGTGGAGAATCTTACAAAAAGGAAAATCAAGATACTAAGGTATGATAATGGAGGAGAATATATATCCAAGGAGATTATAGCATTCTGTAAGGAATCTAGGATTAAGAGGGAGATGATAGTCCCATACAATCCTGAAAAAACGGAGTTGCAAAAAGAAAGAATAGATCCATTGAAGAAAGTGTAAAGGCAATGTTACACGACCAAGATCTAGCTACGTTTTTGTGGGGAGAAGCCACAAATACAATTGTCTACATTTAGAATCAAAATCCCCACAGATATCTAGACAACAAAACTCCCAAAGGAGTGTTCATTAGAAAGAAGCCATCTGCAAATCATCTCTAGATCTTTGGGTGTCCTATATATATATATATATCCATATACCAAAGGGCAAAACAAAGAAGCTGGATTCTTTCAACATTGAAGGGAATATTTGTTGGGTATAGAAACTCATCAAAGGCTTATAGAATCTACATGAAAGATGCACATCACATATAAATAAGTCGTGATGTCATATTTGATGAAATCATAGCATTCAAGAAATCAAAGGAACTTTCCATAGACTCTGATGATCAAGAACTTCCAATATTTGAAGAAGAAGTTGACCAAGGGTAGAAGAGTATCACCATGAAGAAAAAGGTCCTTGTGAACCTGTGCAAGCTGTGGTCATCCCTGAAACAAGGAAAATACCTAATTGATTTAAATCTACACTACTTGATGTAGAAGGCCATGGAGCAGCGGAAAACACATTTAGTGAAAGCAAGAAACCAAAGAGATATTCCTGGTATGTTGCATACATGAAAAAACTAATAGAAGAAGAATCATCCTCCTTTGAAGACGCTATAAATCATCGAGATTGGAAGGATGCCATGACTTAAGAGTATCATTCTATAATAAGGAATGGAGTCTGGGAGATCATACCTAGGCCTGAAAACAAATCAGTGGGTATTTCCAAGTGGATCTATAAGATCAAACATGTAGCTGATGGAAGCATATATAAGTATAAAGCAAGATTTGTGGCTATAGGATTCTCTCAACATGGAGGCATTGTCTATGAAGAGACATTTTGTCCAAAAACAAGATATACAATGATTCGATCATTAGTCTTTCTGGCAACATCGATGGGATGGAACATCCACCAAATGGGTTTCAAGACTTCATTTCTAAATGGAACAATAGATGAAGAAGTATATATAGAGAAACACTTGGGATTTGAAGTCAAATATAGAAAGGCATATGTTTCCAGATTGAAGAAAGCACTATATGGCCTCAAGAAAGCACCAAGGGCATGGTATGCCAGAATAGATGCATAACTACAAAGAATAGGCTTCAAAAAAAGTTCTTCTAACTCGAACCTTTATATTAACATTGTAAATGGTGAACCTCTAATTATTCTTCTGTATGTAGATGAACTTCTCTTGATAGGTGTAGAAGATTGAATTGAAGAATGTAAGAAGCAACTGGCAGAAGAATTTGACATGAAGGACGTTGGGTTGATGCATTACTACATCGGACTAGAAGTATGAAAGGACCTAATGAAGTTTATTTGGGTCAAGGAAATTACATGATCAAGATACTTAAAAGGTTTTACATGATGGACTGGAAACCTATGACTACTCCAATGATCACAAACTTGAAGAGACTAAGAAGTTTCGAATCTAGACCTATGGATCCCTCCAAGTATAGGAAACTCATTAGCTCACTTGTGTACTTGGTAAATACTCGACCAGACATATTCTTTGTAGTAAATGTTCTCAATCAATTCCAATTGGAGCCAAAGAATGACCATTGGGTAGTAGCGAAACATATTATGAGATATATACAAGGAACCATCCACTACCATATGAAGTATGACTAAAGAAGTGGTGTCCAACTAATTGGATATAAAAATTACGACTAGGGAGGCAATGAGAAAGGATATTTATGTTTGGGATCCTCTGTGGTCTCATGGATGAGTAGAATGAAAGACATAGTTTCTTTGAGTAGTGTTGAAGCATAATATGTTGCATCATGTGAAGTAAGTAGAGAAGCAATATGGTTGAGGAATATCCTATCTAATTTGTTTCATCCAGTGATACTTTGTGATAACACCAGTTGTATACATTTTTCTAAATATCTATTGTTTCATTGAAAGAGAGAACATATAAAAAATAAGTATCACTATATTCGAGAGCTAGTGCAAAATGGTGTGCCGCAACTATAGTATATCTCCATTGATGAGCAGGTAGCTGACATATTGACAAAATCACTTCCAAACAAGAAGCTTGTATATTTGAGAGATAAGATTGGTTTAGTTCATGTTTACTCCCTAATTTAGAGGGAGAGATAGACACTACATTCTTGTCTTCACTTGGGAAGAAAGAATAGAGGATTGGGTAACTATCTGACATTCGATACTCTTTGAGAATGTGGTAGGGAATTCAAGACAAGAGTAGTCATGGAATGATATTATTTGAGGATTAGGTACCCATGATAAGAATAGTCCAATGGAAGGTTATACTATGTGAACACCCAGATGGAGTATGTACCTTGAGAGACAATGATCTTGGTGTCTATGAATCATTGGTCTCACCAACATTGTTCTCTGATCATGTGGATAGAGATGTTAGTCAAGGCCTTTCTATGTAACAACACTGATTAATATGACGCTAGAAAAATGGTTTACCAATTCGACTCTTTTTATGAGATCTCTTTAGATTGAGAATTACCATGTAACTCTTATGAATACCTCCTGGGTTAAGAGGGAGTCTTGAAAAATGTGTAACTAGGTTCAATCTTCATAAGTATGAAATGTACTCTTGTAAATAAGAAAATGAAATGAATTCATATTATTAATACATGTCGGGTTCAAGCCATAGAATTTGTATTATCAATACCTATGCTCCATATTATGGGCATAGGAGATATTGGAATAGGGTTATGAGCTTGGGAATTTTGAATCTAATTTCCCTGATTGTGGTGGTGGATTTGAATTTTTCCTTGGGATATAGAGAAATTTGGGGGAATAAAGCGAGATCTAACACTATTTCATCCTTTCTCGAAAGTTTGTTGGTGTCATCAACATTGGTCAATGTGGTGTTGGTTCCATTGGCACCTACATGGAAGAATGGGAGGGCCAATGTGGAGTGCATCTCAAAACTTCTTGATAGGTTCTTGATTAATCAGAATATTTACAATAATTTATCAGAGGTGGAATCTAGCATAATTATTTCTCTTTTTCTATATCATTTTCGAATTATGTTGGATTGGAAAGGCATGGAGGATAGGAGGGATTTTCCTTCTAAATTCAATCCTGGGTATGTAGATGGCACATTTCAATGCACTAGTTCATGAATTCTATAATAGCCATTCCCTTTATCTGTCTCATTCAACGATGGAGATTACATATCATAGGCTTAAAAACCTGAAAACAGAAGCACACATGTGGATCAGTAAGAAAAAAAGGGAAGAATTGATCAAGTTAAAGGAGATCGAAAATAGGTTGAAATTGTTGAATGACATAAGTAATCCTCTATATTTTTCGGCATCATATTGAGATAAGATAATTGAGCTAGAGAGATGTCGAAGTGAATTTTTGAAAGAAAAAGAGGAAGATATTAGAATGAAGAGTAGGGCCACGTGGATACAAGTAGGTGACATAAATTCAAAATATTTCCATGGACAATTCAACATAAGGAAACAACATAATCACATTCGACATATTTGGGATGAAGAAGGCATCAAGTGCAAGAGCCAAGAGACTATAGAACAAACAGGAGTTTCTCATTTTAAAAATAAATACTCGGGAATGTTTCATAGATATGAGGACCACGTAGCTTTTATTGATTTTATACCAAATAGGATTTATCAAGAGGATAATGAGAGGTTCGGTGAACCAATTATAGTTGAAGAACTCTTGGAGGCATTACAAGAGTGTGCGGAAGAGAAAATCCTCAACCAAGATGGATGGGGTGTAGAACTATTTATATTTTTTAAGGATTTAATGCTTCAAGAACTACTACAGGTGGCCGAGGAAATCAGGCATAGGGATATATTTTAGGGGCCATTAATGCCACATTTATTGTACTGATTCCTAAGAAGAAGAATTTGAAGACATTCACCGATTATAGGCTCATTTCCCTTTGTAATACAATTTATAAAGTGATATCTAAACTAGTAGCTAGAAGAGATAAATCGATTTCGTCTAATATTATAACTCAAGAACAATTTGGATTTATGGAAGGAAGACAAATTCAAGACGACATTCGAATAGCACAAGAGATGATCCATACTATTAAATCTGGAGATTAGAATTCATGTCTTCTTAAAGTGGATTTGGTTAAATCCTATGATTGCATTGATTGGGATTTTTTGTTTTTAATACTGATCAAATTGGGTATGGGAATTTAGAATTCTAAATGTATTATGGGTTGTATTAAAACAAAAAATTATGTTGTGATTATAAATGGTATTCCCTCGGATATTTTCCTCGACAAATAGGGGGTTGCAACAGGGTTGTGCATTATCACCCTTGTTGTCCCTATTGGTCTTGGCATGTTTTTGATTAGTTAGAATATTTACAATAATTTCTTAGAGGTGGAATGTAGCATTATTTTTCTTTTTATATATGATAATTTGTCGATTATGCTGGATTGGAAAGGCGTGGAGGATAGGAGGGCTTTTCCTTTTAAATTCTATCCTAGGTGGTTGCAGATGGCAGATTTCAATGCAATGTTTCACAAAGTCTGGAATAACCCTTCCGTTGATCTCTCTTGTTCGTTGATGGAGATTATGCATCATAGACTTAAAAACTTGAAAATAGAAGCACACATATGGATCAGTAAGAAAAAAAGGGAAGAATTGATCAAGTTAAAGGAGATCGAAAACAGGTTGAAATTGTTGAATGACATAAGTAATCCTCTATATTCTTTGGTGTCATTTAATCTAAGATAATTGAGTTGGAAAGATGCTGAATTGAAATTTTGAAAGCACAAGAGGAAGATATTAGAATGAAGAGTAGTGCCATATGGATAAAAGCATGTGACATAAACTCCAAATATTTCCATGGACAATTCAACATCAGGAAACAACATAATCACATTTGACAAATTTGGAATGAAGAAGGTATCAGATACAAGAGCCAAGAGACGATGTAATAGGCAACAGTTTCTCATTTTAAAAATTAATACTCGATAAAGTTTCATAGATATGAGGATCAAGAATGATTTATTGATTTGACACCAAATAGGATTTATCAAGAGGATAATGAGTTTGGATCAACCGATCATAGTTGAAGAACTCTTGGAGACATTGCAACAGTGTGTGAAAGAGAAAAGCCCCGACCATATGGCTGGGGAGTAGAACTATTTATATTCTTTAAGGATTTAATGCTTCTAGGCTTGCTATAGGTGGCATAGGAAATCATGCATAGTGGATATATTTTGGGGGGCATTAATGCCACATTTATTGTACTAGTTCCTAAGAAGAAAAATTTGAAGACATTTGCTAATTATAGTCCCATTTCCCTTTGTAATGCAATTTATAAAGTGATATTTAAACTGGCATCCAGAAGAGATAAACCAATTTTGTCTAATATTATAACTCAAGAACAATTTGGGTTTATGGAAGGAAGACAAATTCAAGAAGCCATTGGAATAACAGAGGAGATGATCCATATAAGTCAGAGTGATAGTGTGGTATTTGATTCCAATAGGTAATTTAGAAATGGAATAAGCTAAGCATAACTTCTAAATGTAAAATGCAGGTTATAATATTTTTCAAAATATAAATATTAACAATTTTAAACAAAGTCTTTCGGAAGAGGCCCAAGTCTTTGCTAAGGTTAGTCATTTTCATCATCGTAAATTGAGGGAGGCGCTAGAAATTGAAAAAAAAAAACCAATAATTTGAATAGAGATGATGGTTGGAATATTAGTAGAAATTGGTCCCTCTCTTGTCCTCCTAGTTTTTTATTTTTATTTTATTTTTTATTTTATGTAGGTATTGGCATCCTTTTATAGTATTTGTTGTTGATTCATTCTTCATTAGAGTTTATTTTCTTGGTCCTTCATGTTTCTTATGTATTTTATCATCCTTTTAGTTATTAACTCCTTTTGGTATTTTTGTTA
>APFE030426528.1:165900-189021 GCA_000404065.3 Pinus taeda | reverse complement strand
GTCATCAACTATGAAAACATATTTCTTAATGAATTTCTTTTATGTTGTGTAGATTTAATTGTCAAAGAACTTCAGGATCATCGTGAACAACAAACAAACGAAAGGAAGAAATTGTACAAGCATCGAAAGAAGTGTTATGATAATCTAAATAAATATTTGGGTTTGATAATTGATGGTATGGACCAGAAGAAAACACTTTTACCACATTTTGTTTGCACACCCAAAAATTAACAAGAGGAAAATTTTATTCAGTATCACTTGGTCGGTTGTATGGTCTTCAATGGGAAAATGTTGCTAAAGGTGTACTTCACAGCACCAAATATTCATAATGATGCAAATCTGACCATAACCATAATTCATTATGTGCTTTCTCATTGGTCTGGTAATCTTCCTAAAGTTTTGTATCTACAATTATACAACACTTGCCGTGAAAACGAAAATCAAGTTGTTTTTGGATATCTAAACATGCTTGTTGAATTGAGAATTTTTCAGAAGGTAAAGGTTGGTTTCCTTCTTGTTGGGCACACTCATGACCATATTGATCAGATGTTTAGTTGTTTTTCAGTCACATTGAGGAGGAAGGAAGCTGGGAGCTTGCCATCATTAATTAAATGTATTAAGAAATCATACATGCCAGAGCCTACTTTTGATGTGTTGGAAGAAACTGTTGACATGTGAAGGTTTATTATGGGATCACATGGTGAGGGGAAATGCATTGAAACAACTTAATGATATTAGCTTTCAACATCAATTTCGTATCAAAAAAATTGATGGGAAAACACTAATATGGGGCAAGAAGTATTCAACTACTACAGAATGGGCACCGTCATCAGGTTTGCAATTTTTGAAGTTCATTCCAGATCATCCAATATTTGCATCAAAAATGTTGTTATTACAATCAATTGGTGAAGTTCATAATGCACGCAAACAAAATAGAGATAAATTATTTTGATTGCCTAGAAGAAATAAAAAAATGTATTAGATATACATATGAGTAATTTGACATTGCTGATTCAGTTTGGTGGGAGTCATTTTTCAATAATCAAAGTGATATCATTTCAACAAGAACAAATGAAGATATACCTTCGAAAAATCCATTTATTTGGCCACAAAATGTGTCGAATGCACATGAGGAAATAAACATTGTTGAACAACAACAATCTCAAGGTATTATTAATTCTTCACAGGCAAAGGAAAGAGAGATGTATATTGGTTCCAGAAGATCTCGTGCACAACGTGAAGCCAAGGAAGACCTTTACATGGGTTCAGTATAGGATATTAAGGATGGTTGCATGATCATAGTGCTAGCAAATGGAGATCCCAATAACTATCCATTCTGGTTTGCTAAAGCTATAAAGGTCTTTACAAAAAATGAGGATGTTACAAGTGTTGAAGTACATTGGTATGCCACAAATACACACCCATTCAATGGTGTGTATAAGCCAGAGATGGTAGTTGACAAAAACAAATGGCGGAAAGAGAAAAAGAAAGGGTATGAATATAAATTGTCGCTGCACAGACATCTTGAAATTGGAGGATGTTGACATACTTGTTTATGACTTCAATTTAACAAAAAGAGGAACTCTTCGCTTCAAGACGATAGAGATTTTGAAAAGGTTGTTACCAGAAGGAACAATGTTGAGATGGGAGTCTACTGAAACCAGTAGTAGATCTAGAAGAATTTTAAAACCTGAAATGATGGGCATGCATGTGGACTCAGATGGGGCAATAGTTGGTGAAAGAGAAGAATATGGAACATCTTCGTCAGCATCTAGTCACTCATCTGAAGATGTGAATTCTGATGGTGTGCAAGAAAATATGAGTGATTTTGAATAACTATGTAAGACAGTTTATCTAACTGATCTATGCATCGTATATTGAAATAAAATTTTTTATTTCCATATGGTGTTAAATGAGAAGTTATGAATCATTTTTATGTTGTTGGATCATTTTACTAGCATTTTTTTAAATTTTGAAGATTGACCCTAGAAAAAAAATCATCATTCCAGTATAATCACTTTTTCGTTTCGAAGCTGTATTTTACACGAAAATTTTGCTTTCACTGCCATTTTTAAAACATGTTAAAAATTGTCCCTAAAAAAAAAACCATCGTTCCAGTATACACACTTTTCGTTTTTAGTACTGTTTTTGATGTTTTTTTAACATTTTTTGGCAAAGTTCCCATTTTGAGTTTATAGTTCCCATTTCAAAGTTTACATTGTTTAGTATGCAACTTGAAAAGAACACACAAACAAAATGACATCACAAGCTAAGATATGGAATAGTCCACAAGTTAAAGTGACGAGTTAATACAACAACACACATTCAACAAGATTCGTACAAATGCAAACAAAATACTTCATAAGCATATGTGTAAGTTAAATAACATACATTTCCAATACAAGAAGAATAGTCCTACTATACTAGAAACAAATGCATGAAAGTGTGATGTCTCTGATTTTATTATTATAAGTGAAAGTTCCATTCATATATACACCATTGATGACCACTAGCCCCAATAATGGAACATTACAGTCAAGAGAACCTGCTCCAGGCTCATCCAATGAAGTATACTTGCTCTACATTACGGAGAAACCAAGACTCTTCACACTACTCCCAAGCTCTTTCTAAGCCTAAGCTTAGCCAAAATCTTGGCTCCCCAAATTCCCTTTTACATGAGTTATGAGGTTCTATTTATAACAAGAGGGGGTGACTCTTCAACTCCCCTTTGTGACCTTTGGACTACCCTCATGACTCTTCAACTTCTTTACAAAAGTGACTCGTTACATTACATGATGACTCTTCATATTTCAATATTGGTACTTGGAATTTCACTTACAACATATTTACAAAGAATATTAAAATTTACACTCATGACCATATAGGAAAAAATAGGGTAGAGACAGCTTGACAACCTAACAAGACAATACATTATAATGCTTGAGTTTGGGAACATTCTAGCTCGACAAATTCCACTTGATGCTTCTCAGTCATCGGTCACGTATCAATGCCAAGCTTGGTACTGTGTGATGAAATTCCCAAAATGAATAATGGTGTCACGCTGGAAGCAAACTCTAGCCTCCATAACATCTGAGTACAATGATTTGGAACTAGTTTTAACTTCTTTCTCAAGCAACAACAACATGGTTATGATATGGACAGGACCACCAATGTAGTTCTGCATGTTTTGTCTGTTAGACTCTAAATCCTCCTTAGTAGAAACCTATCTCAACTACTCCAAGTACTCTTCAATCTCCTACTTGACTTGGTGTTTGCGTTTAGCTTCAGTGAGTAAGCTGACTAGTGGGATTTTGTGGGTTCTCACTATGAAGTCCAAACTAATGTACAACCATACATATGAGGCCTAAATGTTTAACATGAACGAGGTGAGCTACTTGTTCTTTTGAATGAACATTCAAACTCTTTCTTTCTCCAACTCTGCCCATGGCTTCATCTTCTTTACCAAAGTAAGTAGTGCCCCTTTTATTGCATTTTCCATTCTTGCACAACAGTGATGGTAGTTTGCACATTCTTGAGATTTTTGACGAATTCCTTAAGCTTATGCTACAAGTTATGCAAGAAAAAAAAGCCTTATATACGTTCATGAGATCCTCATAGAGGTCCCACCCGGTCTCTTCAAGTGTTTATACCTCACCAAGTATCATTTCTTTCATTGCCCCCAAGTATACCTATGCGGGAGCTACATCATGCATTGCTCCACAAAGTTGTTATATCTCTTGTTGCACAACCTATAGATCCTGTATCAATTGATTACTATTATCCATCAAATACCGAGTATTTGATCTTGTTGCACCCATGAAGGCCAAGTTGTCTTAGGCAACGAAATATGGATTCCTCCTGGAGTTCGCCACTATCACTCTTTCTCTAATGAATGCAGGTGATGCATGAACATCTGAAAAGTGCTCTCTCCGTGCTTGTACAATCTTCTTCTAAAGTTCATTATACAATAAATTGTACGCATACATTCCCAAATCATCATCAAGTGGAACTATTTCCCTGTCCTCACCTAGCGCTAACTTTATGACTGAAGGTGGTGGAGATTGAAAGGTGACCTGTGGTGAATTGGGCATCAGGTCAACATCTTCATCCTACAGTTTTGATTACAAATCCATGTCTACAAATTTAATAGAGTCTTCAATCTACTGAGAAATCTCTCGATCCTGCATCTATTCACTCATCCCCTCTGTTGCTGGCTAGTTCTGTCCTTGCTCTTCAACTTGAATTGACATTGTTTCTCCTCACATTACTCCTTGCCTTTATTCTTCTTCCTACTTTTTCTTCTCCTCATGTTCTTTCATCCTTTGTTCATGTTCTTCCCTCAGTGCTTGTTTTGCTTTCTGCGCCCTTACTTTTACTTCATGCTGTTAATCTAAGTGTCGTTGGTGTCTATGAATCATTGGTCTCACCAAAATTGTTCTTTGATAATATGGATAGAGTTGTTAGTCAAGGCCTTGCTATGTAACCATGTTGATTGATATGATGCTAGATAGATGTGTTACCAATCCAACTCTTTTTATGAGATATCTTTAGATTGAGAATGACCATGTACTTCTTATGAATACCTGCCTAGTTAAGAGGGAGTGTTGAAAAATGTGTAACTAGGTTCGGTCTTCATACGTATGAAATGTACTCTTGTAAATAATAAACTAAAATGAATTCATATTATCAATACATGTCAAGCTCAATCCATATAATTCGTATTTTCAATACCTATGCTCCATATTCTAGGCATAGGAGATATTGGAATAGGTTTATGAGCTAGAAAATTTTGAATCTAAGTTCTCTGATTGTGGCGGGGAATTTGAATTTTTTCCTTGGGAGATGGACAAGTTTGGGGGAATAATGTGAGACTTGACAATATTTCATATTTTTTCAAAAGGTTGTTGGTGTCATCTGCGTTGGTCGATGCCACGTCGGTTTCATTGGCACCTACATGGAAGAATGGGAGAGCCAACATCGAGGGTATCTCAAAGCATCTTGATAGGTTTTTTATTAGTCAGAATATTTAAAATAATTTCTCAGAGGTGGAAGCTAACATTATTTCTCTTTTTATATCTAGTCATTTTTCGATTATGATGGATTGGAAAGGCATGGAGGATATGATATATTTTCCTTTTAAATTCAATCCTAGGTGGTTGCAGATGGTAGATTTCAATGCACTGGTTGAAAAAGTCTAGAATAGCCATTCCCTTGATCTGTCTCGTTTGCTGATGGAGATTATGCATCATAAACTTAAAAACCTGAAAACAGAAGCATGCATATGGATCAGTAAGAGAAAAAGGGAAAATTTGATCAAGTTAAAGGAGATTGAAAATTGGTTGACATTGTTGAATGACATAAGTAATCCTCTATATTTTTCGGCATAATATAGAGATAAGATAATTGAGATGGAGAGATGCCAAAGTGAAATTTTGAAAGCATAAGAGGAAGATATTAGAATGAAGGGTAGGGACACATGGATAAAAGTAGGTGAGATAAATTCAAAATATTTCCATGGAAAATTCAACATAAGGAAACAACATAATCACATTTAGTAGATTTGGGATGAAGAAGGTATTAGATACAAGAGCCAAGAGACTATGGAACATGCCAAAGTTTCTCATTTTAAAAATCAATGCTCGACAAAGTTTCATAGATATGAGGATCAGGTAGTTTTTATTGATTTGACACAGAATAGGATTTATCAAGAGGATAATGAGGTTGGGTGAATTGATTATAGTTGAAGAACTCTTGGAGACATTCAAGAGTGTGTGAAAGAGAAAATCCCTAGCCCAGATGGCTACAGAGTAGAACTATTTATATTTTTTAAGCATTTAATAATTCCAAACTTGCTACAAGTGGTGGAGGAAATAAACCATAGGGGATATATTTTAGGGTTCATTATTGCCACGTTGATTGTACTGATTCCTAAGAAGAAGAATATAAAGAAATTCATTGATTATAGGCCCATTTCCCTTTGTAATACAATTTATAAAATGATATCTAAATTGGTAGCTAGAAGAGATAAATTGATTTCGTCTAATATTATAACTCAATAATAGTTTGGATTTATGGAAGGAAGACAAATTCAAGATGCCATTGGAATAGCACAGGAGATGATCCATACTATTAAATCTTGAGATCAAAATTCATGTCTTCTTAAAATGGATTTGGTTAAAGCCTATAATTGCATTGATTGGGAATTTTTGTTTCTAATACTAATCAAATTGGGTACGAGAATTCAGAATTCTAAATGGATTATGCGTTGTATTAAAACAACAAATTATGTTGTGATTATCAATGGTCTTCCTTCAAATTTTTTCTCGAAAAATAGGGGGTTGTGATAGGGTTGTGTTATTAATTTTAGGTATGTTCTATGCTAGAGTAGTTTATTTAAATTTTCATAGTTAGCAATCACATCAACATTAAAGTAAATTGCACATAGAACATAAATATAAATCGTAGAAGATAAGCCAAGAAAAGAGGACACAAGATGTGGCGCCAGCCAGGGACAAACCCCACAATGTTTTATTAGTTTGAATCTTTACAATAATTTCTCTGAGGTGGAATATAGCATTATTTATCTTTTTATATCTGATCTTTTGCCAATTATGATGGATTGGAAAGGCATGGAGGATAGGATGGCTTTGGAGATGGTAGATTTCAATGCACTAGTTGACAAAGTCTAGAATAGCCATTCCCTTGATCTGTCTCATTCACCAATGGAGATCATCCATCGTAGACTTAAAATCCGGAAAACAAAAGAACACATATGGATTAGTAAGAAAAAAGGGGAAGAATTGATAAAGTTAAAGGAGATCGAAAACATGTTTAAATTGTTTAATGACATAATTAATCCTCTATATTTTTTGGTGTCATATCGAGATAAGATAATTGAGCTTTAGAGATGTCGAAGAGAAATTTTGAAAGAACAAGAGGAAGATATTAGAATGAAGAGTAGGGTCACATGGATAAAAGTAGGTGACATAAATTCAAAATATTTCCATGGACAATTCAACATAAGGAAACAACATAATCACATTAGTAGATTTGGGATGAAGAAGATATTAGATACAAGAGCCAAGAGACTATGGAACAAGCAACAATTTCTCATTTTAAAAGTCAATATTCAGAAAAGTTCCATAGATATGAGGATTAGGTGGTTTTTATTTATTTGATACTGAATAGGATTTATCAAGAAGATAATGAGAGGTTGGGTGAACTGATCACAATTGAAGAACCCTTGGAGACATTACAAGAGTGTGCAAAAGAGAAAAGCCACAACCTGTATGACTGGGGAGTAGATCTATTTATATTTTTTAAGGATTTAATGCTTCCAGACCTGTTATAGGTGGCAGAGAAAATTAGGCATAGTGGATATATTTCAGGGGCCAATAATGCCACGTTTATTGTACTGATTCCTAAGAAGAAAAATTTGAAGACATTCGCTAATGATGGAATCATTTCCTCTTGTAATACAATTTATAAAGTGATATCTAAACTATTATCTAGAAGAGATAAACCGATTTTGTCTAATATTATAACTCAAGAACAATTTGGATTTACGGAAGGAAGACAAATTCAAGAAGCTATTGGAATAACACAGGAGATGATCCATACTATTAAATCTGGATATCAAAATTCATGTCTTCTTAAAGTGGATTTGGTTAAAGCCTATGATTTCATTTATTAGGAATTTTTTTTTTTAATACTGATCAAATTGGGTATGAGCATTCAGAATTCTAAATGGATTATGGGTTGTATTAAAACAAAAAATTATGTTGTGATTATCAATGGTCTTCCTTCGAAGTTTTTCTCGGAAAATAGGGGGTTGTGATAGGGTTGTGTTGTTAATTTCAGGTATGTTTTATGCTAGAGAAGTTTATTTAAATTTTTATAGTTAGCAATCACATCAGCATTAAAGTAAACTGGAGATAGAACATAAATATTAATCGCAAAAGATAATCCAAGACAAGAGGATAGAATATGTGGTGCTAGCTAGGGAAAAACCCCACAATCTAGGGAAACCCTTGATCAATTCTTCTTTTATGTTCTTCAAAGTTCAGCAGAGAAAGTGAAAGAGATAGTACATTTACAATAGAAGTCAACACTTTGACTTTTGATATCTGCAGAGATCAGTTGAATACATATTGCTTGAATTGATTCTCTAAGGTGACTCCTTCACCTATCATAGTGTTTCCTCTCGTTCATTTGTTGCACATTACCATGTGACACCTTGTTGTACTGTCACATGTGTTAAACCTTGATGATTGAACTGATCTCATCTTCATGCTGCATCTTCCATGGTCTTATTCATCATCAAGCTACCCATGCTCATGGTCTCATTCATCATGATGTTCCCATGTCCATGATACCATTCATCATCATGTTTTCCATGCTCATATCACCATACATCATTACGCTGCTCACGCTCATGATATCATTCATCATGATGATGCCCATGCTCATATCATCATACATCATTATGTTTCTCATGCTCATGATCTCATTCATCATCATGTTGTCGATGTCCATGATCTCATTCATCATCATGCTACCCTTTATGACTGTAACTTCCAGCCTTGCTAACAACCCTTCAAGCCTTATGTGCCACACTGTCACCTACAATACTTAAAGGTTTACATGCTATCCATGTAGTCTACCTCACATTGTCAATAGGCTTCAATTAGTATAATGACAATTTCATTTCAATGCTTTGGCCTAGAACATAAAATTCGTTCTAGCTGCATATATCTTGACAATGTATATGGTGCTCTTCATCATGACAATGTTATTCTCATGACTGCATATATGGTTTCATAACTGCATATATATGTATCTATTGACAATGGATTAGGCTCTTCATGTAGCTGTGTGTTTTCTCCATTGTCAATGGATAAGGGCATCACATAGTTGTGCATTTGCTCCATTGTTGTGCATATGGTCTGCATTATATGCATGAGTTTCCATGACTGTGTATGGAGTTCCTCTGCCCTACATATAAATGATGTTGACTGTGTATCAATGTCTATCTACATAGAAATGTCTTTATGAATACGTATACATGACAACGTATAAATGTTTCCATGTCTGTGTAGAATCCTCATCATGAACTGTGAATAGGTTTCCATGAATAGCATAAGAATGTCTTCCCTTACTGCAGCTAGGTGACTCCATTATAGGACTGCGTTCAGATGTGTTAGGGCTTCTTGAACAACATATAGGCTAGGGCATCATCTGCGTATAAGCTAGGGCAAGCTTGGGCATCATACTTGACCCAACGAATTCTTTAGTTCTATCCTTCTCCAAAAACCCAAGGCATGGAGAGGAGGTCACATTAAGAGTGTGTGTAAAATGACTTTAAATCATCTTCTATTTATACTAAAACGTAGATGATTAATAGACATGTTTATTAGGCTCTTGAGCCTATTCAAGTTGCTGGCTAACTTGACAATTTATTTTATAACATAAATAAATTCATAATTTCATAAATACTTATTGGAGTCAGATGATATTTAGATCAATCCTACACCTCTTGATGAGAGGGATCTAATAAAATTATCAGTTGCCATAAATAATATGACCCACATGGAGTTTGGCTCTAGTTGCCAATTTAACACTCCCTCTCAACTAGGGAGAACTCCATCTATTGATCCATATGTCCGACTGTACTATCTCTACCATGAGTGCCCTGCACTGCTCTAGTCAGATCTGCTCAACTCTGCTGGTTCTACTCAACTCTGCTCTGCTCAACTCTGCTCAACTCAGCTTTACTAGCTCTACTAGTTCTACTCAGCTCTGTTCAGCTCGGTTGGCTCTGCTCAGCTCTGTTGGCTCTGCTCAGCTCTATTGGCTTTGCTCAGCTCTGCTAGATTTTCTCTACTCAACTCTACTCTGCTGAACCATGAAGACGAAGAATTGATCAATAATGTCTCATACCATTCTCCACTGACCAGAAGTCAATCTCAGAGTACATACCATTGGTCCCAGACTAGTCTCAACTAACCCGAAGTCAGCGTCATAGCAGGTACCACTCCTACTACTAGTCCCAAACTAGTCCCTCCACTGACCCAAAGTCAGTCTCAGAGTATGTAACACTAGTCCTAGACCAGTCTCAACTGACCAGAAGTCAGTATCATAGTAGGTACAACTCCTACAGCTGGTCCCAGACCACTATCATTGATCCCAGATCAATGAAGGTCATCCTAGCATAGGGAGTACGGTAGATACATGAATGTGTCCATCAGTACTACTATGGTCCCTATCCTCATTTCCCTACTCATTGATCAGATGAGAGGTACTTCCCATGAGTCCCAGACTACATGGGTAGGATGCCTTGATAGGAGAACTAATCATCTTGTCCATAGGAGAGCGAATCATCCTATCCAGTGGATGCCACGGAGAACTAATCATCCTGGCCCACAGGTGAGCAAATAATCCTGTTCCACAATCACCATGGAGAACACATCATTCAAGCCTCACAGGAGAACTAATCATCCTGCTACACAAGAGAGCAAATCATCTTGTCAACAGGAGAGAAAATCATCCTATCCAGTGCACACAACCAGGGGAGGGTGAGTCACCGTGTGGTTGTATGTTGCTCCAGTAAGAACCACAAGCCCTCAAAGCTCCCAAAGCTCAATGTATACAACATGTAGGACCCTTTTACAAGGGTCTCTCGACGACTCCAAGTTGTTCGGGAAAATCACAAATTTGATCTTTCCCCGGGGCTTTGTCAAAATGTATGCGACCTGTACATCAGTCTCAATGCAATGGAGCCTCCTTGCTCATCGACTTACCATATCCCAGCTAAGGTAGTATCTGATGTCTATCTGCTGGAGAAATTATCGAATACAAGATTCCTCAATAATCAGATCCCACCTTTGGTTGTCACAGAGAATCACAGTGGTATTCATCATGTGTACAAACAGCCCACTGTAGAACTTCCTCAACTAGGCAGCTTCATACGAGATCATACTCGTAGATATGTATCCAGTCTCGGCAGTTCTTGTACCAATCGACTTCTGCTTCCTGCTCATCCATGATATTGAAATAGAATCCAAAGAGAAACGTCACTAAAAAGTGATCTAGTGATCCTCCACACTACCTGCCTAGTTGACATTCAAATAATCATGTAGTTTCATATTTCCGAAAGCGTATGTCAATCCATGAGAGATTGTTCCCTGAAGAAATCTCAGAATATTCTTGGCACCAATCCAGTGAGGTTCAACCAAATATGAGCTCACCATGCTAACTACAAAACATATGTCCGGACAAAAGTTCAACAAGAACATCAACGTGAATGATATTTAGAGGCATTTCCAAAATCTGGTCTGACATCACTACCATATAACTTTTGAAAGTTAAGATCCTTGAGGTAGTCACAGGCTTGTAGTTCACCATTCCACATCTAGAATCCAACTCCCTCTTTTGCAAATGAGAGGGTTTGCACCTGTTAGAAGTAGGTCATCCTCATAAGGTGCTAGTATGAGAGGTCTATCATCCACAACCTTTGGATGGTTTGGATCCATTTCACTCATAGTGAATATCAACTTTATCATATAGCTATCGATACTATCATACTATGCCTGGGGTGCTTTTCTTCAAGCCATTGAGGGCTTTCTTCCACTTGCATATGCGAGATTCCTAATTATAAATCTCAGACCCCTCGAGTTATTCTAGACCTGTGGACCTGCTACATGAGGGGAATGGTCCCCTTGTAAGATTTTCCTTTGGTACATCTCAGACATGTACTTTCATGCTCCTTTTGAATTCAGGCATCCTTGTCACCATCTGACTCATAGACCTTCGGTGCTACATGACAATGGACATGGTCCCTAGTGGACTTCCTGCAATTTGATACAACCCTGAACTCAAAAAAATTCTATTTCCAAACATGTTCCTTTCCATAGATGAGTGCCACCCTGAAACCTTTGACTTCCATTTCTGAGATGGACACCAGGTTCTTCTTGTGATCAGGTACATAAAAGTGATTCTAGGGTTCCTTGCTTTCTTTGAAGAGTCGACCATTTCCTTGATGACCTGCATTACCAATCATTCCTTTGATCATTGAAGATGTCCCTAGAATGATTGTTACCTTCATCAAGAGATGTGTCTTTGCCATTCGGACACTCCTTCGCATAATGGCGAAACTTATTGCAACTAAGGCATTTGCCTTTCTTTCCACCCTTAGATCTGAACTTCCCAATGAAGTGATCTTTAGATGGGCCATCAGAAACTTCCACTACGCCATTCTGATAATATGCTCTGCTTCAACTTCACCCTTTGTGAACTTAGAAGAGAGATGTGGAACCCATTGATCCTTTTGTCTTGTCCCTATTGTCTCTGGTGATTGCTCTTTCTCTCTTGCTTGGGCATTGTCTTCACCTCACCTCTGATACCATGTTAATTTTAGGTATGTTCTATGCTAGAGCAGTTTATTTAAATTTTCATAGTTACTAATCACATCAGCATTAGAATAAACTGCAGATAGAACATAAATATAAATCGCAGAAGACAAGCCAAGACAAGAGGACACAAGATGTGGCGCTAGCCAGGGACAAACCCCACAATGTGGGGAAACACTTGATCAATTCTTCCTTTATGTTCTTCAAAGTTCAGCAGAGAGAGTGAGAGAGTTAGCACATTTACAATAGAATTCAACACTTTGACTTTTGATATCTGCAGAGATCAGTTGAAGGCATATTGCTGCCTCTCATTTATTTGTTGTACATTACCATGTGATACCTTGTTGTACTATCACATGTGTTGAACCTTGATGACTAGGCTGCTTTCATCTTCATGCTACTCATCATGTTGCATCTTCCATGGTCTTATTCATCATCAGGCTGCCGATGCTCATGATCTCATTCATTGTGATGTTGCCCCTATCCATGATCTCATTCATCATCATGCTGCCCATGCTCATATCATCATACATCATTTGCTACTCATGCTCATGATCTCATTCATCATGATGCTGCCATGCTCATATCATCATACATCATTATGCTGCTCATGTTCATGATCTCATTCATCATGATGCTGCCCATGTCCATGATCTCATTCATTATCATGCTGCCCTTTATGACTGTAACTTCTAGCCTTGCTAGCAACCCTTCAAGACTTATGTGCCAAGCTGTCACCTACAATAGTCAAAGGTTTACATGTTGTCCATCTAGTCTACCTCATGCTATCAACCGGCTTCATTTAGTATAATGACAATTTCATTTCAATGCTTTGGCCTAGAGCATAAGATGCGTTCTAGCTGCATATATCTTGATAACCTATATGGTGCTCTCCATCATGACAACATTGTTCTCATGACTATGTATATGGTTTCATAAATACATATATATGTCTCTATTGACAACGGAATAGGGTTTTCATGTAGCTATATATTTGCTCCATTGTCAATGGATAAGGGCATCAGTAGCTGTGTGTTTGCTCCATTGCTGCGTATATGGTCTGAATTATATGCATGAGTTTCCATGACTACATGTGGAGTTCCTCTGCCCTGCGTATAAATGATGTTGACTGTTTATCAATGTCTATTTGCGCAGAAAGGTCTTTATGATTGCGTATACATGACAACGTATAAATTTATCCATGTCTGCATAGAATCCTCATCATGAACTGTGAATAGGTTTCCATGAATAGTGTAAGTATGTATTCCCTTACTGTGGCTAGGTGACTCCATTACAGGACTGTGTTCAGAGGTGTTAAGGCTTCTTGAACATCGTGTGGGTTAGGGCATCATCTGCATATAAGCTAGAACAAGCTAGGGCATCATACTTGGCCCAACGTATTCTTTAGTTTTCTCCTTCTCCGAAAGCCCAAGAATTGGAGAGGAGGTCACATTAAGAGTGTGTGTAAAATGGCTTTAAATCCTCTTCTATTTATACTAAAACGTAGATGGTGAATAGACATGTCTATTGGGCTTTTGAGCCTACTCAAGTTGCTATCCGACTTGACAATTTATTTTATAACATAAATAAATTCATAACTTCATAAATACTTATCAGAATTAATTGATATTTAGATAAATCCTACACCTATCGATGAAAGGGATCCAATAAAATTATCAGCTGCCATAAATAAGATGACCGACATGGAGTTTTTCCCTAGTTGCCAATTTAACATGTGCATTGTCACCCTTACTATTCATGTTGGTTATCGATACTTTAAGTAAGAAGCTAAAGTATTCAAGGGATAAATGACTCATCATATGGGTTAGATTATCCAAACATATATAGGTAAGACATCTTATGTTCATGGATGATCTTTTATTTGGAGGAAAAATTTATATTGAGGAGTGATCCATCTTTCATAACTGCATCAAGTTATTTGGAGATGCATCCAGACTGCTAGTGAATGAAATGAAGTCAAACTTAATACATAACGATAAACATGAAGTGGTGTTGGAGGAAATAAGGCAGTTGTTTCAAATGTCTTCCTCTCATCTTGATGATGGATTTATTTATTTAGGATTCATCTTAAAACTGTGTGAATACAAAATCAAGGATTGGGATTGGTTAATTGATTAGTTCAAATAAAAACTGGATGGGTGGAAACACAAATGGATGAAACTGGGGGGAGAGTGGTTATGCTTAAATATGTTTTACAAAATCTATCAATATTATGGATGCATATTTTTCTATTGCCTAAGGAAATCATCAAAAATATTATATCAGCTATGGGATGTTTCTTATGGATAGGGGTTCATTATGTAGAGAAAACAGACAAGATACATCTGATTCACTCGTCATTGATAGCACGATCGGTAGAGGTTGGATTTTGGGGGATTATTGATCCTAGAAATTTTAATAAGGCACTTATCATTGAAAAAATGTGGAGGCTTTCTAAGGGAGAAGGTATTTGGGTTGATATTGTCAAGGAAAAATATATGTATGGCCAATATTTTTCGACTTGAATCACTAATGGGGGAAGAAAGAAAAATCAGAGATGATTTATTTGGAGAAGCATGTTCCAAATTCTACAAATCCCAAAGGGGATATATGCACTGGTTGGTGGGTGATGGAGCTAGGATTAAAGTGGTTTTAGACGCTCTTATGGGCATGGTGAGGAATCACTCATTACCGGTTAATATTCTCAATCACATCCATATCAAAGAGATTTATCATCTTAATCATTATAGAACTAATCATTTGGACCTTCAAGAATGGTATACAGTAGAGGAGTTGGAGTTTCCTTTATAGTGCATTAGTCAATGGGAGGATTATATCTCTACCCTTAGAAATGTTGGGATCACTCTAAACAATAATGAGTATGGGATGGGATGGGGAGGAACAATTAAGAAAGGAATCCCGGTGGTAAAAGACATACATATGAATATGCCAAGTGGGAAGAATGGATAGGGATTTCCACTTATTTTTTAGATCATATGGAAATGGAACATTCTAAATAAAATAAAATGTTTTAGTTGGTTAGCATTCATAATAGGATATTGACATGGTAGAATATTTGAAGGAGAAGTTCTCAGGGATGAAGAATTTGCCTTATTTGTAGGGAGGGCAAGGAGGATAATAACCATCTCTTCATACAATGTTTGTATGCAAAGGTAATGGAATGGGTTGTTGGGATTTTTTTAAATTGCATTAAAGGGAGTTATATAGAAGCTGTCTTCATGTATCATAATTTGGATCAAAGACCAACAGTTTAGGGCACTACCTTTATATATCGTATGGACTATTTGGAGAAGGCGTAATGCCATCATCTTTGATCAGAAAGGATTAGAGGTGCAAGAGGAAATTAATAAGACAATAGCCTATTTCAATGAAATTGGGAAGATATAGGGAAACAAAGGTGACAAGAATATCAAGATTAGAGAAATATGGCATTCATATCTAGTGGGGTTCTTTGATGGGGCATGTGCTAACAGAGCATGTGGATGTGGAGCTGTTATTTTCAGCAAATACAGTCTATCATTTTTGGTCGGAGGGTGGAAAACAAACCAATAATAGGGAAAAAATCATTGCATTATGGGGAGTATTGATCGTGGAAAAATGGTTAGCGATTAATCAAATATATATCTATGGCAATGCCAAGGGCATAATAGAATGATTCAAGGGCCAAAATGATTTTAATTAGCGAATTTTAATTAATTGGATGAATCTTATCAAAACCTTGGAAAAGACCTTTTGGTAGGTAAAATGTGACCATATCTATAGAGAAGAGAACTAAACTGCAAATTTTCTTTCAAAGAGAGGTATAACAAGGGAAACATGTAAATTTTGTTTTGCTTCCTTTGTCCATGGAGTCAAGGATAATGCAGGTACTATAAACTATTCATAGTGGAAAGAGATAAGAAGTGTAATGATTTTTGGGCAATAGAAGTAGGATATCAAGGTTTTTGGAATAGAACAATTTTGAACATTATATTTTATGTAGAAAAGGGTAGGTTGATATTAGGGAATTTTTAGATACAAATATATAAGTAGCTGAAACATTTTGATTTTTTCATAATCTACTGATGGAAAAAATGAAATTGTAATTTGTAGTATGTATTACCTTTAATACTAAAGAGTAACATTTTTTTCTACTAGAAAAAAAAACTAAGAAACTTCGAAGTCATCGTTGCCAACAATGTAGCCAAGCTATTCACAGAAATTCCACAGAATAGATGCCAAGAATCTCTAGTCACCATGTGCTATGAGGCTAGGGTGAGACTCACAAATCCTATTTATAGGTGTGTTCCGAAGCTACTTACAAAGGAGCATCAGCTGCAACAACAGGTGAGTTTCACTTGGGGTAGCAAGCTAAGTGGGCTTGATTATGGGAAAAACTCCACAGTTAAGCATGCTTGACCCAGAGGCGATCTAGGATGGGTAACCTCCCAGGAACTCTTGGTTACCAGGTGGAAGCCTTGGAAGTGATGATTGACACTCTTTGATTCATTTCACTAGTTTCAATCCTACTTCTTCACCCTTGTGAACATCACCCGATGCAATGAGTGCTAAGTGAAATATTCAAAAATCATGAGAAATTAGTCAGTTATGACTACCTCTCATGGAAATGGTCATATGTGAATGACGTACTTAACAGAGTTGAATCCCAAAATGATATCTAATATAATGCACTGCATAAACCCCGTAATACTTAAATTTAAAAAGAGTGAATGGATCTCTACTTGAATGGTTCATGAGGCACAATACTTGCTAAGGTTTTACAAATGGGGTAGCAAGATAAGTGGGTTTGATTGTGGGGAAAACTCCACAGTTAAGAGTGCTTGAGCTAGGGGAAATCTGGGATGGGTGACTTCCCAGGAAGGCCTGGTTACCGAGTGCAAGCCACGGAAGTGATGATTGTCACTATGTGATTCATTTCACTAGTTTCAATCTCATTTTTTCACTCTTGTGAGCATCACACGATGCAATGAGCACTAAGTGAACTATTAAAGAATCATGAGAAATTAGTCTGTTATGACTACCTCTCATGGAAATGGTCTTACGTGAATGACTTACTTAACGCAGTTGAATCCAAAAATGATATCTACTATAATGCATTGTGTAAACTATAATGCACTGCGTAAACCCCCTAATACTCAAATTTAAAAAGATTGAAGGGATCTCTACTTGAATGGTTCATGAGGCACAATACTTGCTACGGTTTTGCAAATGGGGTAGCAAGCTAAGTGGGCTTGATTGTGGGGAAAACTCCATAGTTAAGCGTGCTTGAGCTAGAGGTCATCTGGGATGGGTGACCTCCCGGGAAGACCCGGTTACTGGGTGCAAGCCTCGGAAGTGATGATTGATGCTATGTGATTCATTTCACTAGTTTCAATCCCACTTCATCACCCCTGTGAGCATCACCCGATGTAATGAGTGTTAAGTGAACTATTAAAAAATCATGAGAAATTAGTCAGTTACGACTACCTCTCATGGAAATGGTCATATGTGAATGACTTACTGCATTTGAATCCCAAAATGATATCTAATATAATGCATTGTGTAAACCCCTAATACTTAAATTCAAAAAGAGTGAAGGGATCTCTACTTGAATGGTTCATGAGGCACAATACTTGCTAAGGTTTTGCAAATGGGGTAGCAAGCTAAGTGGGCTTGATTGTGGGGAAAACTCCACAATTAACTGCGCTTGAGTGAGAGGTGATCTGGGATGGGTGACCTCCTGGGAAGTCCTAGTTACTGGGTGCAAGCCTTGGAAGTGATGATTGACTCTATGTGATTCATTTCACTAGTTTCAATCCCACTTCTTCACCCCTGTGAGGATCACCTGATGCAATGAGTGCTATGTGAATTATTCAAAAATCATGAGAAATTAGTCAATTATGACTACCTCTCATGGAAATGGTGTTACATGAATGAATTACTTAACGCAGTTGAATCCCAAAATGATATCTAATATAATGCACTGCATAAACCCCCTAATAATAAAATTCAAAAAGAGTGAAGGGATATCTACTTGAATGGTTCATGAGGCACAATACTTGCTAAGGTTTTGCAAATGGAGTAGCAAGATAAGTGGGCTTGATTGTGGGGAAAGCTCCATAGTTAAGCGTGCTTGAGCCAGAGGCGATCTGGGATGGGTGACCTCCTAGGAAGTCCTGGTTATTGGGTGTAAGCCCCAAAAGTGATGATTGATTCTATGTGATTCATTTCACTAGTTTCAATCCCACTTCTTCACCCGTATCAGCACCACTCGATGCAATGATGGAAGTGATGATTGACCCTTTGTGATTCATTTCATTAGTTTCAATCCCACTTCTTCACCCCTATGAGCATCACCCGATGCAATGAGTGTTAAGTGAACTATTAAAAAATCATGAGAAATTAGTCAGTTATGACTACCTCTCATGTAAATGGTCATACATGAATGAATTACTTAACCCAGTTGAATCCCAAAATGATATCTAATATAATGCACTGCATAAACTACCTAATACTTACATTCAAAATGAGTGAAGGGATCTCTACTTGAATGGTTCATGAGGCACAATACTTGCTAAGGTTTATAAAATGGGGTAGCAAGCTAAGTGGGCTCGATTGTGGGGAAAAGTCCACAGTTAATCGTGCATGATCCAGAGGCGATCTGGTATGGGTGACCTCCCGGGAAGTCCTAGTTACCGGGTACAAGCCATGGAAGTGATGATTGATGCTATGTGATTCATTTTACTAGTTTCAATCTCACTTCTTCACCCCTATGAGCATCACCCGATGCAATGAGTGCTAAGTGAACTATTCAAAAATCATGAGAACTTAGTCAGTTACGACTACCTCTCATGGAAATGGTCATACGTGAATGACTTACTTAGCGCAGTTGAATCCCAAAATGATATCTAATATAATGCACTGCATAAACCCTTAATACTTTTTTTTTTAATTTTAATTTTTTTATATTTCTTGTAATATATAATTTTTCGTTTCTTTTTCACAATCTAAAACATAATGAAACACAACCTACAACAATATCCAAAACAAGAGTAGTCCTAAGGAGAACTAATATTATTTGAGGATTAGGAATCCAAGATAAGAATAGTCCTATAAGGACATACGGGGTATGTCCCTTGAGAGGCGATTGTTGTTGGATGTGGATCTTGATTATCTTTTGTATTCAAAGGTATCAGCACATTAGACCCCAGTTCGAAATGGGGCGGTAACACCACTCGTAAAATATTCGTTGTATGGGGGGTCCAGGGGGGGTAGCCGCAACCTTTGGGGAGCCCCCCCTGGTGGGGGGTTTCGGGGGTAGCGCCCCCAAAGCCAAGAATAGATGTAAAATTTCCTTGTAAAAGTATAATAATTTCTAGTTAATCTGGGCCGTTCATTAGGCGGAGATATGACATTAGAAGTTATGTTTAATTTAGGGGTTTTTTTTGCCCTAGAAGGCAACCCCTCACTATATCTGAGGGAATTGTATTGCGTCTATGTAGATCTGTATTCTAAGTGAGAAAGAGAGAGGAGAATGAGAGTGAAGAGGGTGATATAGCGGATTTGCTGTAGGTTGTATCTCTTCAGTTTGCTGGATTGGTTGTTTCTCTGTGGACGTAGCCCAATCTGGGTGAACCACGTATATCTGTCTCTCTCTTGTTTTATGCATTTTCTGTGTTTATATTTCTGTAATATTTTATGTGTTCCATTGCTCCGTAATATATAATTTTCTAACAAATGGTATCAGAGCCTAAGGTCTATTTGGCTGATAAACGCATAGGAAAGAAGGATTCCTCATTCAAGTGGGAGCAATGGCAGAAGATGGTAAGTTGAGGGTCGAGAAATTTAACGGCCAAAACATCCCGCCGTGGAAAATGCAAATGGAAGATTATCTATATCAGAAAGATCTATGCCTACCATTGGGCGGAAAAACAAAGATGTTGATGGGTATGACAGATGAAGAATGGAACCTTCTCGATAGAAAGGTACTCAGAACAGTACAGTTGTGCCTTGCAGTTTCGGTCACCTTCAACATTTAGAAGGAAACAATGACAGAGGGTTTGATTAAGGCGTTGGCAAAACTATATGAAAAACCCTTGGCCTCAAACAAGGTATTTCTTATGAAATGGTTATTTAATATGAAGATGTCAGAAGGTGGATTTGTTGCAGACCATTTAAATGATTTTAATATTATTACAAGTCAGTTAAGTTCTGTAGGGGTAAACTTTGATGATGAAGTTAGAGCTTTGTTAGTCTTGTGCTCATTGCTAGAAAGCTGGAGTGGTTTAGTAATGGCCATTAGTAACTCTGTTTCCAGATCTAGTACTTTAAATTTTGATGATGTTGTCGGTGCCATCCTTAAGTGCAGAGTCTAGGGGAAGAAAAATGGAAAGAGGATAGAGGTCATGATATGGCAGTAAATCAAGGAAAGGTAGATCCATGTCCAGATTAGGGATAGTGTGCTAGAAATGCGGAAAGAAATGACACCTAAAGAAAGACTATATATCTCGGAAGGGAAAAGAAGAAGATGCACAACAAGAAAAAAATCATGAAGTGAATGTGACAGGTGAGGTGTTACAATATGCTTTGACTCTTTCTTTCGAAAATATTATTGATTCCTGGGTGGTAGATTCAGGGGCCTCATTCCATGCCACACCTGATAAGAAATATTGTATGACTATGTTCAAAGAGATTTTGGGCAAGTCTGTTTGGGAGATGACAAACCCTATAAAATTGTTGGAATGGGTAAGGTTCTTGTAAAACAGCAGAATGGAAACCAATGGCTACTAAAGGAGGTAAGGCATGTTCCAGATCAGAAAAATCGAATTTCAACAGGGAAGTTAGGTGGTGAAGGTTGTGTGACAACTTTCATAGATAAAGCTTGGAAGGTCACTAAAGGAGCCCTGGTAATAGAAAAAGGTGAAAAGGTTGGTACATTGTATTTATGTAATGGTATTTATAACTTTGTTAATGCTTTAACTTCCAAAGGAGCAGATGCAGCATTATGGCATCATAGGCTCGGACACATGAGTGAGAAGGGGATGAAGATTCTTCACTCAAGGAATTTGTTGCCTGGTTTGAAGAATGTTGATTTGGACTTTTGTGAGAATTACATTTATGGAAAACAAAAGAGAGTCAGATTTCTCGGAGTTGGGAAAGAAAAGAAGAATGAAAAATTAGAGCTTGTGCATACAGATGTATGGGGATCTGCTCAGGTATCATCTCTCGGTGGCTCTCATTATTATATTACTTTTATTGATGATGCAACTAGAAAAACTTGGATTTATTGTATTAAGAATAAATCTGATGTATTTGATACTTTCAAGAAATGGAAAGCTTTGGTTGGGATTGAGACAGGAAAGAAATTGAAGTATCTCAGATAAGACAATGGAGGTGAATATTGCAGCAATTACTTTGATAGTTATTGTTCAGAGCATGGAATTCACAGAGAAAAGACAGTTCCAAGAACACCACAAGAAAATGGTGTGTCAGAAAGGATGAACATAACAATCATGGAGCGTGCAAGGTGCATGAGATTGCATGTAGGATTGCCTTTAAAATTTTGGCCAGATGCTATAGATACTATTATTTATCTAATAAAAAGAGGGCCTTCAAGTTCCTTGGATGGTGGTGTTCCAGAGGAAGCATGGACAGGTAAAAAGGTAAACTACTCTTTTTTAAATCCTTTTGGTTGTGAGGCCTTTGTCCATATTAATAAAGAAAATGTAACAAAGCTTGAGGAAAAATCAAAGAAATGTACCTTTATTGGATATGGTGTTAATGATTTTGGTTATCGCTTATATTTTTATGAAAATCACAAAATCATTAGGAGCAGAAATGTAATATTTAATGAAAAGGTCTTGTATAAGAATCAGTTGTAGGAAAAGAAACAGGAAAAGGAAAACAAGGAATACACAGTTCTTGATGAGATCACTGAAAAAGTAAAGGTGCCTGAAAATAATAATAATCAACAACCACAACAACAGCAACCACCACAATAACAACATGCACCCCAAACACTTGAAAGTGGTGTTAGAAGATCTACTAGGATAAGTAGACCCCCTGAACGATACTCTCCTTCATTACATTATTTATTGTTGACTAATTCTGGTGAACTCGAATGTTATGAAGAAGAAATGCAGGTTGAATGTAGGAAGAAGTGGGAGGTAGTTGTGGAAGAAGAGATGGACTCCTTAATGCATAACCAGACTTAGGACTTAGTTAGGTTGCCTACAGGAAAAAATACATTGAAGAATAAATGGGTCTACAGGTTGAAGGAAGAAGATGGAGGAAAACAAAGATACAAAACTAGACTTGTGGTGAAGGGGTTTGCACAGAAGAAAGGTATTGATTTTGATGAAATATTTTCTCCTGTTGTTAAAATGACTTCAATCTGAACTATTTTAAGTCTAGTAGTAGTTGGAGATTTGCATCTTCAGCAGTTAGATGTAAAGACAACCTTTCTCCATGGGGATTTGGAGGAAGAGATATATATGCAGCAGCCATAAGGATATGAGGTAAAAGGGAAGGAGAAACTAGTGTGTAGGTTGAAGAAGAGCTTGTATGGCTTAAAACAGGCTCCAAGGTAGTGGTATATAAATTTGACAAGTTTATGTCAGAACAAGGTTATACTAGATGTCACTCTGATCATTATGTTTATCTGAAAAAGAAAAATGATGGCAGCTATATTATATTGTTATTGTATGTAGATGAC
>APFE030426528.1:117130-165880 GCA_000404065.3 Pinus taeda | reverse complement strand
TATGTAGATGACATGCTTGTTGCAGGGTCTAACATGTAGGAAATAAATGTGCTCAAAAGAAAATTGGAAAATTCATTTCCAATGAAGGATTTGGGAGCTGCAAAACAAATCCTTGGTATGAGAATAACTAGAGATAGGAAAAATCACAAACTAACATTGTCTCAAAATGAGTACATACAAAAGTTGTTGAAAAGATTTAATATGCATAATGCAAAACCGGTTAGTACACCTTTTTCTAGCCATTTTAAACTTAGTAAGGAAATGTACCCAAAGACCCAAGAAGACATGGATTATATGTCTAAAGTTCCATATGCATCAATAGTTGGAAGCTTAATGTATGCAATGGTCTGCATGAGGCCTGATATTGCACATGCAGTGGGAGTTGTAAGTAGGTACATAAACAATCCAGGAAAGGAACATTGGATGGTAGTGAAATGGATTCTTAAATATTTGAAAGGTACCACAAATCAAGCATTATGCTTTGGTGGTTCAAAAATTTCTCTGCAGGGATATGTTGATGTAGATATGGTAGGTGACAGAGATAATAGGAGGAGCACTACATGATATGTATTTACTGTAGGTGGAACAACTGTCAGTTGGGTTTAAAAAGTACAAAGTGTTGTTGCACTTTCAACAACAGAAGCAGAGTATGTTGCAGCTACAGAGGCTAGTAAAGAAATGATTTGGTTACAAAGGTTTATGGGTGAATTTGGTAAGGAGCACGATATGGGCACGTTATACAGTGATAGACAAAGTGTCATTCATCTTGCGAAGAACTCAACATTTCATTCTAGGACTAAACACATACAGCTCAAGTACCATTTCATATGATCAGTGTTGGAAGATGGAGAGTTGAAGCTGGAAAAGATATACATTATCTAGAATCCTGCAAATATGCTAACAAAAGTTGTAACTAGGGAGAAATTGAGAATATGCTCAGTTTTAATTGGTCTTCAAGTATGATGAAGAAGATGAGAAACAGTCAGGTCTAAAGAGGAGTCATTGTCCAGCAAATGAAGCGGCGGTGGAGTTGCTATAATCAGTCTCCAAGTGGGAGATTGTTAGGTGTGGAGCCTGATTATCTTCTGTATTCAAAGGTATTGCCACATTGGACCCCAGTTCGAAATGGGGCAGCAACGCCGCCCGTAAAATATTTGCTGTAGGGGTGGTCCAAGTGGGGGTGGCTGTGACCTTTGGGGAGCCCCCCCCTGGCAGGGGATTTCGAGGGCAGTGCCCCCGAAGCTAATATTAGATGTAAAATTTCCTTGTAAAAGTATAGTAATTTCTAGTCAATCTGGGTCGTTTATTAGGCAGAGATCTGACAGTAGAATTTATGTTTAATTTAGGTTTTTTTTTGCCTTAGAAGGCAACCCCTCACTATATATGAGTGAATTGTATTGCGCCTATGTAGATCTGTATTCTAAGTGAGAAAGAGAGAGGAGATTGAGAGCAAAGAGGGTGTTACAACGGATCTGTTGCAGGTTGTATCTCTTCAGTTTGCTAGATAATATAAAAGGAAGGACTGGTTGTTTCTCCGTGGACGTAGCCCAAACTGGCTGAACCACGTATATCTGTGTCTCTTTTGTTTTATGCATTTTCTGTGTTTATATTTATGCAGTATTTTATGTGTTCCATTGCTCCGTAGCATATAATTTTCTAACAATTGTGGTGGTCAATCCAAACTCTTCTTATGAGAATATTTCAATTTGAGATTATCCTTTTATCCTAGTGTGTAATTATGAATAGGTCCATAGTTAAGAGGGAGCGTTGGAAAATGTAACTAGGTTAGATCTTCATAATTATCATTTTACTTGTGCCATTGCATATTTCATGTAAAATCGAAAGTAAGAAAATGAAAAAATATTATTTTGATTATTATTTCCTAGTCAAAGCATGTTCTTCATGCTCTTAGGGTCATTTGAATCAAGAAGAAAAATTTAATTGAGTTAAAATCCGTTTGGACTCTTTGTAAGAAAAAGAAAGAAATTTTTTATTTAGTCAAAGGAATCAATTTTTCCCGATAAGCCCAAGTCAGCCCTCCAGAACACGTCTGCCTAGAAGAGGAACCCATTCGGCCATTTTGACAACTATATATAAAATATTCCATAATCTCATGTGATCATCCATCTTCCACTTCGATTACTATGCAGAAGAAGGAGAATTTTAGCAAAGTCAAAGGAGAGAAAGAGAGAAGTAAAAGGAGAGAAAAATCTCATTTTTCTACCCTAGTTTTCTGTCCATAAGTGCGAGTTTCTGAAGTATCTCTTTCGGTATTACAGGCCTAAAATTAAAAGGCTGATATTTCAAGGAGGTTGAAATATCAAGGGTTGGCTAAAATCAGATGTTTAACTAATGTTGACTTTTTTGACTTGGACCAGTAAAAAGAAATATTGAATGAGGGTTGACTTGGGGCATCTTTGGAGGTCTTGGGCTTGATTTTGGGTCTTGGATATCTCATGGTGATATGATTATAAGAAGAGTAATTTTTTTGGGTTTTCCCCCTTGTGGGATTTTGGCCCTAGCTTGAAGAGCCTACATCTTGTGTTCTTTTGTTCATACACATTTTGGAATTTTCTCAATGAAGAAGGACATAAAATAATAATAAAAAGCCAAAAAACACTCACAAGTAATTATCGTGAAAGAGAAATGAACCCTAATATTTCTACATCTTGGTTTCTCAACATATTTTTACCAATGAGACCTAGTTTGGGAAATTGGTGTCTAGAACCTTTCGGGAGCATTTTGAGGCATCAAATGACATATTTTGGGGGTAAATACTTTCCACTTTTATGTTTCACCTTTCTTTCCTATTATACACAAAAATACCATTCTGATGATACAAGAATTTCCTTAATCAGAGTTTGTATGTAAAAGTTATGCCACTTAGAAGTTTACCCTTTTGTTTTTACCACCATAGTTTGAGGGGATGCCACATCAACCCCCATTGCTTATGGAAAATGGGCTTGTCACGTGATAATGATGAATTAGACTCTAGAATATTCCATATTGTAACTCTAATTAAGATTTAAGGGAGTAAAGCCTTACCACAATAGGCTATTAGGCAAGGGTTTCCACTCTTTTCAAGTGTATCTTGTTCCATAGATGAGTAGAGTAGACGAGAAGGATAGGGAGAGAGCATATATAGAAGATTTGTGCACTTTAGTATATTATGAGCCACAAACCATACTTCTTTGTACTTGTAGTCATTTTCTATTAAAAGAAATATTCTAGAGCTTCCTCACCTTCGAATTGGGTTTCCAACCAAAAGGGTTTCCAAGGGCATACTTGTGTCAATAACGGTTTGTAAGTTTTTATTTCATTGTTATCTTTTAAATTCCTGCATAAATATAATTTACATGCATACAAAATAAACAATCATTTACTGATCTAGAAATATAAGGAGAAAGAAACCCTCATAGTGTAGATTTCAGATTTTTAAGTATAATTTATGAGATATGTTGTGAAGAATGTATAGTGGAATATCCATAGTAGTTCATGGATCATATTGGTATCAATGTAGGTTTATTTAGGTATATTACAAACATTTTTGGGGAATCTAGATTGGATAAAAAGAAAATTTAGAATACCTTAGTCATGGCCGATGAATTTGTGAATTACCCTTGTGATCTCGCAAAGGAGATATTTTCATAGTTGGAAGCACATGTTACATAGATAAGTCGTCATGTGAATCTCATCATGTTAGCCATGAGTAATACACTTAGGATATTCAAAGAATATGGGGGTTCTAATGGAAAATATTAATCAAATGGGAAATTAGGAGATCGAGAAGAAATGAAGAACAAGCTAAAGAAATAACTTGAAAGAGATCAACCTAACTCGAGTGTTATGAAACCAACTAACAAAAAGATAGAAAAGATAGATCAACGACTTGAAAATCAGCCTCTTTGAGGGGGAAACCTCCTTTACAGTACAAAAATGAACAATTTTTTGGATGATAGAAAAGACAAGGCCTCCTTTCTATATATAGGAGTCAAAGGGGTAACAATACAATTAGAGCATACATAACAATAATATTTTAGGGGCACAATAATAACAATAGTGGGCTTCTATGGGGCATAAAAATAACAACATGGAGACTATATGGGAACAATAATACAATAAGGGGGTTGCACTAATAACAATAAGGTGTTACACTAGTAGTATTGGGACCAAACATGCCCCTCTTCTTGAAAAAGTGTTGTCCTCAATGCTTGAGTAGTTTTGGATGCTTCTATATAAAATTCTCATCCTCCCATGTGGAATCTTCAACGGGTAATTTCTTCCACTTGTTGAGATACTCTAAAATTGAACGATTTCGTAGCTGTCAATTTCTTTTTTTTTTAATGACCGCGTCTAGTTCCAATATGATTTTTCCTTCCTTGTCAAGTTCTGGCAATATTTTTTGAACTTAGAACTTTTCACCTATAACCTTCTTTAAGCATGAAACATGAAAAACTGGGTACACTCAGGAAGATGCAGGAAGCTTCAATTTTTATGCCATAGTACCAATGTTTTGTAAAACCTTATACGAACCATAATACTTTGGTCATAATTTATTATCCTTCTTAGCTTGCTTGAGGGAAATTTGTTTGTATGGTTGTAGTCATAGAAATACCCAGTCAACTACATCAAAAGTTCTTTTGTTGCGATGTTGATCTTCCTGTCGTTTCATTCTATTCTGTGCCAAAGTGAGATTATCCTTTAAGAGTTTGAGAACTTGTTGTTGATGCTGGATGTGATCTTCCACTGCTTGAACCTTAGAATTTTCTTTTAAAGATGATTTGATGGACGGTGGATGATATCCATAAAGTGTCATAAATGGGGTTATTTTTGCTGCAACATGCAAGGAAGAGTTATACCACCATTCATCCAGAGGCAACCACTTGACCCATTGTGTCCGTTTATCAGATACAAGGCAATGAAGATAACCTTCCAAACATTTGTTCATTATCTCAGTTTTCCCATCTTATTGAGGATGATAAGATGAGCTATGAGCTAATTGAGTACCCAAATATTCCACCTCTTATACTCCAAAGAAACATTTGGAGTTTTCTGCATATAATTGTTTCTCCTCCAATAGTTTGAACACCCTGTCAACATGTTGAGCATGATCCTTCCAAGACTTGTTGTAGATTAGTATATAATCAAAAAATACTAACACAAATTTTCTAAGGAAGGGTTTGAAAATGGAATTCATCAAACCTTGAAATGTAGAAGGTGCATTGGTAAGGCCAAAAGGCATGACCAAAAATTCATAATGACCCTCATGAGTTATAAATGTTGTTTTGGAATGTCTTTAGTCTTCATTTTGATTTGATTATATCCTGAATGAAGATCCAAGTTGGTGAAGTAAATTGCTCAATGTAATTCATACAATACTTCATCAATGAGAGGAATGGGAAATTTTTCTTTAATAGTAAGCTTGTTGAGCTCCCTATAATCTAGAAACATGCACCTTGATCCATCCCTCTTGTGTACTAATACCACTGGTGTAGAGAAAGAACTTTCACTCTTTTGGGCATACAGATATTTGTAAGGCTTGATGTTTGGGGAAACACTTCCTAGAATCAAATGAATAGCATGATCATGATTGAAAATAGGTGATAGGCCTTTGGGAGTCTCAAATACCTTAGAATGATTGTCCAAAACGTTTTGGAGATCTGGAGAAATAGATGATTTCAATGTGGGAACCTCTAGTGAACATAATTGTGAAATTATGCCCCATTGTTATTTATTTAGAAGCTTTGTCATGCTATTAGAGCTGATTATATTTCCTGGTTTCCCTTTGATACCCCTTAATTCAACTTCATTTCCTTCTCAAAAAAATTTCAAGAAAAATTCTTGAAAATTAAAAGTTATCATACCCAAAGATTGTAGCCATTGGACTCCTAGTACAACATATGCACCACCCATTGGACTATTCAATACATATTCTCCCATGGACAACTTGATATTATGGAACTTTCTAGAGCAATTTATGGTTCCTCCATTTGCAACCATTACTTGACACTCTGATGTTGGATAGAGGAATAAATTCAATTCCTTGGCTATCTTACAATGAATAAAATTATGGGTACTACCCGAATCAATCAACACTATTACCTTTTTCTCCTTGATATGCCCTTCTATTTTGAGAGTTTGAGGAGTGGTAATTCCTATCAATGAATTACAAGATATGGTCAGATTCATTTCTTCTTTCTCTAGGATCGGTTCCTGGTGTATATCCTCCTATTTTGACATTTCGTGTTCCTTTTCTTGCTCCTCTTCCCCATCTATGTAAATTAATCTCTTCTTAGCACACTTATGAACTTTGGTGTATTTTCTATCACAATTGTAACAAAGCCCCTTTTCTCTTTTTCTTCCAATTGTTGTGGTGTCAACCTTGTAGGTGGTGAAAGGCTAGGAGAAACAACACTTCCATATTTATAGTTTTGAGTGGTAGGCTTCCTTGTTGGCATAAATTTTATTTCCATTTTTCTTGCCAACATGAATGCCTTCTCCAATGAATCAGGTTCCCAAAGGTGAACCTCATGTTGGATGTTATCCTTTAAAGTCCCTATGAGCACATCAATCATATGCTCCTCTGGAATATCTTTTACCCTTATATTCAATTTTTGGAAGTCCTCAATGTGCTCCATCATTGAACCCCTTTGTTTGAAATTTATCAATGGCTAAAAAAGGTGTTTATTTTCGTATCCTCATAATGTTCTATCATTTATTTTGTAAAAATTTCCCAAGCGGCAAATTGTTTATGAGAGAAAAGTCATAAATACCATACAAACTGATTTGGTTCCAAATATAAAGTTGTAATGCATACCTTTTGTGTGTTTTTCACATTATGGAGATCGAAATATTGCTCCACCTGTAGTATCCATTGTACACGATTATTGCCATCAAACTTCCTAATATTGATATTTGGAACATGGTGGGTCTTCAATCTAATGTTAGATTCTATGAAATCATGATTAACATTTCTTTTGTTTATGAGAGATTCTTCAGCGTAAATCACATAAAATTTCATTTGTCGATGCGTTTCAAACCACACTAGTTGGTTCGAAACGTGTCGACAAATGAAATTTTATGTGATTTATGTTGAATAATCTCTCATAAATTTGATATGGATCACAGAAGCCTCAATTCTACAATTGAATTTCTTTTGTTCTCATCATGAGTTTCCTTTACTACCCTTTTGCAATTAGTAAGAATTTCTTGTAGCAAATTTTTCAAATCTATGTTCAAATATTCCATGTTGTCTTTAATTTTTTCTTCTATACCATCCATATTATCGTGCATTGCATTTCAATTCATTCAAACTAATTTTTCAACCAAACATATGCAAACCTTTAGAAAAAAACTACACACCTTTTTTCACTTTGTAGGAGCTAGATATTTAATATTTTGTATCTCTGTAATTTTGAATTTCCAAGGTCTAAAATTGTGTCTTCCAGTATCCCTCAAAGTCCTCTTTCCAACCCCAGAAGTCTGATCAATATTGGATTCTCTAAGGAAGATTTATGCTAAGTCTCCCACGATGACCTAATTATAGACTAGTTCAGTAGAGATAACATGTACGAAGTGCCACGTGTCAATTTTTCAACCTTAGGACCTGAACACGATAAAAAAACAACTAAAGGTCATCTTATTTCTGTAAAAATTTATGAAATTTCAATCTGATTCTCAGAGAAAAAGTTATGATGATTTTCCCTAGGTCACCAGTTTAAGATGTAATTCAGGAGCCTGCCAAAACCCTAAATGTCTTGGACCATATCTTTGAACATATAGTGAAAAAAGATCTAAAATTTGTGCCTGAGCATCATCACGATTTAGGCTCCAATGGGTTTTAATTTCAGATTCTGAACCTTCATGGAAACAAAATTATAGCAACAACTCCACAATGACCTGTTTGCGATGGAATTCTGGAGCTTGCAAAAACCTTAACTTCCTTAGATCATAAAACCAAAACTATAATGAGACAAGATCTTAAATTATGGTCTGAGGTTCAGAACTATTTCTGCTCAAATGAGTTTTTGTTTTAGCTTCTCAAACTTTGTAGAGAAACAATTATATCAAAAATTCGGCGATGGCCTGTTTGGAGCAGCGAAACCATAGAATCCAAAACTCTGATACAAAATGTTATGAAACCAGCTCACAAAAAGATAGAAAAGATAGATGAATGACTTAAAAATTATCCTCCTCGAGGGGGGAACCTCCTTTACATTACACAAATGAACAATTTCTTGGATGATACAAATGACAAGACCTCCTTTCTATATATAGGATCCTAAAGGGTCCCAATACAATCAAAGCCTACATAACAATAATATTGTAAGGGCACAACAATAACAATAGTGGGATTATATGGGGCATAATAATAACAACATGGTGACTATATGGGCACAATAATACAATAAAGAGGTTGCAATAATAACAATAAGGGTTTGCACTAGTAGTATAGGGACCAATCAAATGGGAAATCAAGAGATCGGGAAGAAATGAAGAACAAGTTGAAGAAATAACCCAAGAAACATAAACCTAGTTCGAGTTCCATGAACCATTTATAATCCCTATTCAAAATGGAAGGAAAGGTCGAGGTCAACTTGTAACAAGTTGAGATCGATGCTCTAAAACTAAATCATTGGTTGCAACATATAATGTTATTTCAATTTTCATCATATAGAGGATGAACATAAGATTTCTTTTGCATGGTTGAAATTAGAGGTCTGTGCATTGACCTGGTGGGAAAGCCACACAAAGTTCGTGAGGTTACAAGGAGATATTTTAGTGACTAAGTGGGAGAACTTCAAAACCCTTATAAATTCACAATTTTACCCCATCATATATGTAGAGGACGAGTGGATCTAGTGGTAATATTTTAGGCAAAAGTAGAGGAAGAGTGTACCAGATTACCATTGAAAATCAATCTCCATGGGAAAATGTATCAGTATCCATTGGTTAAATAAACATGAAATAGAAAAATTAACATGGCTCTTAGGAGAAGTTATGCCCTTGGGTCATTCACCCCTGGCCAAATTAGCATGGCCGAGTCAAACCAACATGGCTTCTTAGGTGAATGTATCATTCTTACTTGGTCAAATTATCATGACCTTATGGGTGCCGATCAAGATGGATCCAATCGTAGAATGTCTACCTTGTACTACAATTTCCCTAGGCCATTCACCTTTATCCAAATAAACATGGTTCCATGGGTGAATGTATCATTCCCCCACTAGTCAAATCAGCATGACTCCATGGGAGAATGTCTTCCCAATCTTGCAAACTCATCAAGACTCCCTCTTTAAGAGGGAGACATTCTACATCACACCAAGTTCGTCTTTGAAGTATACAAACTTTGATGTAGAAAGAGGTTTGGTGAGAATCTCTGTAATCTGCTCATCTGTGGATATGTACTAGAGCTTCATTTCTCCCTTCTACACTATGTTTTAGATGAAGAAATATTTGATCTCAATCTACTTCAACCTTTCATGAAATAGTATATTCTTTGAAAGCTTAACATAACTTTGATTATCGCGATGTATCAAGGTCATCTCTAGCTATTGATAAAATAGCCCTGGAAGTATTTTATGAGGCCAGACTACTTCCTAGCATGAAACATTATCTACGATATGCTCTACCTCTTCTATATTGAGTGTGGCATAAGTCTACTTAATGCTAAACCATGATATATTAGCCTATCCCAAGCAGAAGCAACACCCTAAAGTGTTATTTCTGTCCTCTACACTTCTGTCTCAGTATGAATCAATATATTCCTGCAACCTCACTTCACCACCTAAGACATATCTCAAACCATATCCAATTGGACCATGCATGTACCTCAACACATGCTTCATTGCAACCTAATGCATCTACCTCAACTCAACCATGTACTTGATTAGGGTGTTTACTACAAAAAACGTACTAGGCCTATTGTTAATAAGGTACATAAAGGATCCAATCAACGTCGTATACATCATCGAATCCACCAAATCTGAATCTGAAGTGAAATCACTTAGCTTCTACAAATTTTTCATCATAGGTGTAGCCATGGATTTGCATTCCATGTCAAATCTACTCGAAATAGAAACAATGTACTTTCTTTGTCCAAGAAGATCTCATCTGATAAAAAAAAACTCCAATCCCAAGAAATATTGCATCAAGCTAAGATCCTTCATCTCAAAATTTGAGATCAATTCCCTCTTACACTCGATGTTGAGTCTCTTTGCTCCAGTAAGGAAAAAATCATCAACATACAATAGCAAGATCAATGGATTACCATCACCAACCATGAAGTAAAGGTTAGCATCTGAAACACTCTTAGTGAAACCCTAACTCATCAAGTATATTTCAATCCTGGAATACAATTTATTGGGTACCAACTTGAGTCTGTAAAATTCCTTCTTTGATCTACAAACATGGGACCCATTCGCATGTCTCTCAAAGCCCTGAGGTTATTCTATGTACACTTCCTCCTCATTACACCATCGACAGATGTGGTCTTTACATCCATCTAATGTATCTTCCAACCCATAACTGAAGCAAGAGAAACAAAAATTCTAATAGAAGTATATCAGGCAGTTGGAGCAAATGTTTCATCATAGTCCACTCCCCCTTTATGGGAGAACCCACTCACCATAAACCTCTTTTCGTACTTCTTGGTTCTTCCATATGCCATATGATTGATCTTATAGATCCACATGAAATTCACCACTGACTTCCCCTCTAGCCTTAGAACTATCTCCAACACATCATTCTTCATGATGGGTTGGTAATCTTCCATCATATCATCCCTCCAAACATGTTGGCATGTTGCCTCTTCATAACTGGATGATTCAAAATCAATGATATGGCTCACCAATTCTATATAACTTGAGAACCTCTATGGTTTTCTACTCCCCCTAAACATACCATGAGGAGATGCACCCCCCTTTGCATCCTGCATGGTATATTGATATCATGATAACCTCTTCTTACTCACAACATTTCTAGTCGATTAGATTGGTTCTATTGTATCTACTGACCCCTAATTATATGAAGGATGATTAACTGGAATAAATGGAATTTTTCTTGAATCCTTCACAACCTCCTACTCCTCACTATAAATCTCCATGTCGGACTCTCTCTACCTATGAAAGGCTACCTCCTTATCAAAAGTAACATCTTGACTAATCTCAATTTGATGTTGTCATAGAATGTAGATCCTATAGGACTTCAAAGTCTTGTTTTTCCCCACAAAAACACCCTTCTTCCTAGAAGGTTATAACTTCTCCCTCTTCTCCTTGGGAACATTACTATATATTGGAAAAAAAAAATATCCTTAAATGACATGTCTCTCACTTTACTCCTGTGAATGCTTGCTCAAGAGTCTTGTCCTATAATATATGGTGAGGGGTCTTGTTCTGAATATAAATAATTGTGCTATATTCCTCTGCTCATAGAATAATGGGTAAATCTTAATCATGAATCATTGCATTCACCACCTCCAATATGGACCTATTCTTCTTTTCTGCAACTTCATTTTGATGAGGGTTGTAAGGAACTATCCATTCCCTCTTGATCCTTGCCTCTTTGCAGAAATCATTGAATTCCTTGGAAGTATACTCTCCTCCATTATCTAAGCTCAAAACTTTAATTTTCCTTCTTGTTAAGTTCTCCACCTGAGCCATGAACTCCTGGAACTTGTTGGAAACCTCATCCTTGGTCTGCATGAAGTAGATCCAAGTATGATAGGAGAAATCATTAATGAGCATCACTTAGTATAAGTAGTCACCCAAATATGATAATGTCATCGGTCCACATATATCAAAATGTACTAGATCCAAGATCGCCTTAGACCTATAATTTCCCAAAAAACATCCCTTAGAATTATCATTTCCCAAAAAACAGGCCTTATCATTCTTTCCAAGTGCACAACCCTTGTAAGCATCAGATTTCTCTACCTGAAGCTTTGGAAGAGTTGTAACCATCTTCCCTTTAATGGAGATAAGAAAATCTTTAATTCCATGACTCACATAAGTTGATGCTATCATGTACCAATGATTGGGCTAGTTATCCAATCAGTCTATATAGACCTCCCTCTCAAACACCTATTGACCCCATACTTGAGCCCTTATGCCATATAAGAACTTGACCATCAACAAATGCAACTATGTAACCTCTATCCTACAATTCTAGGATAAAGAGCATGTTCTTCTTCAATCCTTGTACAAACAAAAAATATCTCATGTGTAAAGAATCTCCAAAATCTAGTTGAAACAAAGCTGACCCAACTCCTTTCACTGCATACTTTGAATTATCTCCAAGTTCCACCCACAAGTTACCCTTGTGATCCCACAAAGGAGATATTCTCATAGTTGGAAGCATATGTTACATATATAAGTCATCATGTGAATCTCATCATGTTAGCCCTGAGTAATAAGCTTACAATATTCAAAGAAGATGGGGGTTCTGACGTATAGGATTAATCAAATGGAGAATTAGGAGATCAGGAAGAAATGAAGAACAAGTTGAAGAAATAACCTGAAGGAGATCAACCTAGATCGGGTGCCATGAACTATTCATAATACCTATTCAAAATGGAAGGAAAGGTCAATGTAAACTTGTAACAAGTTGAGATCGATGCTCTAAAACTAAATCACTGGTTGCAACAATTATAATCTTATTTCAATGTTCATCATATAGAGGATGAACACAAGATTTCATTTGGATGGTTGAAATTAGAGGTCTATGCACTAACCTAGTCGGAAAGCCACACAAATACCTTGAGGTTGCAGGGAAATATCTTAGTGACTAGGTGGGAGGACTTTAAAACACTTATAAATTCATAATTTTACCCCATCATATATGTAGAGGACTAGTGGATCCAGTGGAAATATTTTAGTCAAAAGTAGAGGATGAGTGTACTAGATTACTGTTGAAAATCAATCTCTATGGGAAAATATATCAGTATTCGCTGGTTAAAAAAACATGAAATAGAAAAATCAAGATGGTTCTTAGGAGAAGTTATGCCCTTTGGTCATTCACCCCTGGCCAAATCAACATGGCCTAGCGAAACAAACATGGCTTCTTAGGTGAATGTATCATTCTTCCTTGGTCAAATTATCATGACCTTATGGATTCCAATAAACATGGCTCCAATGGTAGAATGTTTGCCCTATACTACAATTTCCCTAGGCCATTCACCCTTATCCAAATCAACATGGTTCCATGGGTGAATGTATCATTCCCCCATTAGTAAAATCAACATGATCCCATGGGAGAATGTATTACCAATCTTTAAAAAGCATCAACACTCCCTCTTTAAGAGGGAGACATTCTACATTACTCCAAGCTTGTCTTTGAAGTATACAAACTTTGATCTAGACAGAGGTTTGGTGAGAATCTCCACAATCTTCTCATCTATGGATATGTAATAGAGCTTCATTTCTCCCTTCTACACTATGTCTTAGATGAAGTGATATTTGATCTCAATATGCTTCGAAATTCATGAAATAGCAGATTCTTTGAAAGCTTAACACAACTTTGATTATCACGATGTATCAAGGTCATCTCTAGCTATTGATCAAATAGCCCTGGAAGTAGTTTCCGAAGCCAGACTACTTCCTAGCATGCGACGTTATCTACGATATGGTCTACCTCTTCTATAATCAGTGTGGCATAAGTCTACTTCATGCTAAACCATGATATATTATTTAATACCAAGCTGGAGCAACACCCTAAAGTGTTATTTCTATCCTCTGCACTTGATCCAGATTTAAACATGAACACAAAAAATTATAGATATAACCATATATATAAAGACGCAGAAGAAGCAATACTTCATTTCATTACTATAAAATACTGAAATATGCTCACAAACAGAAATGGAAATAAACTAGCTAGGGCAATGGTAGCTTATCTCTAAGAAGAGATGTGGCAGCTACATGCCTCTAAACTATGTTACAATGAGGATCGAATGCCTATTTATTGTTGAGAAACAATGGAAAACCCTAAACATCCAAAACCCAACCCTAGGAAATGAAATGTCAAACTATGGGCCCCATGTTTTGTAAATTGGTACATCAACTTCTCGGGGTCGTAACTTTAGCATACAACCTCCATTTGATGCGCACAATAGCTCGTTAGAAAGGTCTATCCAAGGAATACAACTTTGGGAGGAGAAACATGGTCCATGGACCCATGTTGCTCCCAGGGTTCCAAAAAAATGTCGTTTAGGGCCTCAAAACGACTATGAAAGTTTAGGACCCGAAAAACTGGTAAAAATAGTAAATTGTGCTACAATTAAGGAAATTGAAAAAATGAAAGAGACAATTGTGGGGGTCCAAGTGGGACAGGTGGGTGGCCACCAATATCCACCTGGATCATTCCTCCCCCTTTAGAAAGCAATGGTCCACATTGCGTTGAGTTCCTCCATGACATGAGGAAACTTCTACTGAACTTGGTCCCTGATGAGCTGTTATGCAACCTCTGATGTCTCTAGTAATGGTGGGAAGCTTGGTCAGGGGTGCTCCACATTGAACACTCAGTGCAAGTAAAGGAATGGAGAAATTTTGTGCTCCAAAGCATTGTTTCCCACAACCTTGGTACTGGTGTAAGGACCATATTGGAGTGGTCTGAGCTTCTAATGGGCTCTTGTAAGGCATTCTTTTTGCAGGTGAAACAAGAATTTATCACCCACCTAAAACTTGTGTGGTACTTGATGCTGATCATGTCATTGCTTGTACTTGGAATTTTCCATAATGGAGCGGCAATAGATTGGCCCATTAGGTAGAGGTTCTATAGGAGTCAGATCGAACGAATGCTTGACTTGATAGTGTAACGGTACCCCTTTGGGTGAGGAGAAGACGTTCTTGTATTCTTTCATGGTCATATCCCTCTGCTACTGTTGTTGCATGGAGGAACCCTTCGCGAGGGTCATGGATGTGGCAATGATCTTCCCCTTACTTTGTCAGTGAACCAGACAAAAAATGAATTTCCTAGTCTGGTAGATGAGCTTGATGCATTTCTTAGCAGTGATCAAAGAGATGGTGGTAGGTGGGGCTACCTCTGGTATCCTATACAACTTATTTCCCAAAGTAACAATAACATCACAAGACCTTTATTCATACACAGCATGTCGCTTCCACAAGTATGGTTGGCCTAATAATACATCACAAACAACAAGGGGGGAAAAGTCACATAATACCTCATTCGTGAAGGGCTTGATGTTGTATGGAAGGTGACATTGTTGGCTCATGCGAAGATCATGTCCTTGGTGAAGCCACCTGATGGTGTACATTTGTGGATGTGTTGTGGTCAATAAGCCTAACCGCTTCATGGCCTCTTCGAAAATGAGGTTCTTTTGACTCCCGTTGGCGACAGTTAACTACACAAGGAGCCCTTTACCCACATCTGGGAGTGGAAGAGGTGATCCACCTCCTCTGGATCTTCGGGTTCCTCCTTTTGGATCTTCGTGGTGGAAACGGTGGCGTTGGGCTCCACATCGATAATCTGCTTCCCTTTGTCATTCCCATTTTCGGGTTCTAACTCAGAGTTAGAACATGCATCTAATTTTGAAATGTTTAGCTCGGCCACCATTGACTGCTTAGCGTGACACTAACTTGTGTTGTGAGTGGAGATCTTATGGAACCCACACCACTTTCCCATTTCCTTTTTCGGCTTCACAACATTGTTCTTTGCTTTCAGCTTTGGCAGGTTGTCTTGGGCCACCCCACCTTGCCTTTGTCCTTTGTTTTGAGGTTTTGGGCACCTTTCCCTTGCTTCGAATTCGTAGATCCAAAGTCTCACTTTTTCTGTTTAAATGTTTTCTCAATATTGACGGCATATCGTTATTTCGTGCTGAGCACGAAGATGTTCAGGAATTATATTTCATCTTGGATGTACCTATGCAGGCAGCCATGGTATTTGAGTACCAAATGCTGCTATGAATCCTTGATACCCAACTTTGTGCGAAGGGTATGGAAAATATTGGTAAACTATGGCATGTCTTGGTCCCTTCCCTGCCGCAACATGGTCCACTTTATGTATTGATCCTCATAGCTTCTGATAGGGTAGTACTACTCCTTGATGGTAGCCCAGAATGAATTCCAAGTGGTTGTGGCTAAAAATAGTGAGTTTGTACTTTCATACTTCTGCTCGTAGTAGGTTTCCGACCAGTCCTTGATGTGGAGGGCGACATTGAGAAGAGCGAAAGTAATCTTTTCCTGGCTAGAAAAATCATGAATAGAAAAATAATCTTCTAGCAAATTTAATCATTTATCTATGACTTTTGCATCTATTTGACCCTCAAATATGGGAATGTTAAGGTTAACTTGTACCTTAAAGGGTGTGGCGCTTCCAGAGTAGCTGCTGGAAGTAGATGTGTCACCCTTGGGTAGTCGTTGAAGGATCTAGGAAAATTTGTCCATCATCGTGTTCCTTTGTCACTCGAGGGGCTCTTCGAGAAAGATTTTGATAGGATCTCCTACCCCCTTGTCTTTCTTTTCATTCGCCATGGGAGGCCGTCAGGATTTGCGAGGTTGGTCTTACAAAGGCTCGACTAATTCAAGCCCTAACTCCTTATATTCCGACCTCGTTGGGGACATGCAAAGAAATATAGAGAAAGAGTAGACTGCTCTGATACCACTAATATGGATTTAAATAGGAACGCAACAAATTATAGATATAAGAATACATACAAAGATGCAGCAGAAACAATACTTCATTTCATTTTTGTAAAATACTGAAATATGCTTACAAATAGAAATGGAAATAAAGTAGCTAGGGCGATGGTAGCTTATCTCTAAGAAGAGATGTGGTGGCTACATGCCTCTGAACTGTGTTACAATGAGGCTCGAAGGCATATTTTTTGTTGAGAAACAATGGAAAACCCTAAACATCCAAAAACCTAACCCTAGGAGATGAAACACCAAACTATGGGCCTCGTTTTGGGTAAATTGGTACATCAACTTCCTGAGGTTGTCCTTTGGCATATGATCTCTGTTTGACGTGCACAATAACTTGTTAGAAATATATATCCAAGGACTAAAACTTTAGGAAGCAAAACGTGGTCCATGAATCCATGTTTCTCCCAAAGTTCCCAAAAAACTTCGTTCAGGGCCTCAAAATGGCTCTGGAAGTTCAGGATCCAGAAAATTGCTAAAAATAGTAAATTGTGCTACAATTAAGGAAACTGAAAAACTAAAATAGACAGTTGTGGGGGTCCAAGTGGGATTGGCAGGTGGCCACCAAAAACCACCTGGATCAACACTTCTGGCTAAATATGAATCAGTATATTCCTGCAACCTCACTTCACCACCTAAGACATATCTCAAACGATATCCATTTGTACCATGCAGGTACCTCAACACATGCTTCATTGCAACCTAATGCATCTAACTCACTTCAACCATGTACTGGATTAGTGTGTTTACTACAAAAAAAGTACTAGGCTTGGTGTTAATAAGGTACATCAAGGATCCAATCAACGTCATGTACATCGCGAGATCCACCAAATCTGAATCTAAAGTGAAATCACTCAGCTTCTACAAATTTTTCATCATAGGTGTAGCCATGGATTTTCATTCCATGTCGAATCTCCTCAAAATACAAACAATGTACTTTCCTTGTACAAGAAGATCTCATATGATCTCAGAAACACCTCCAATCCCAAGAAATATTGCATCAAGCTAAGATCCTTCATCTCCGAACTGAGGCCAACTCCCTCTTGCACTCGGTTTTGAGTGTCTTTGCTCCAGTAAGGAACAAATCATCAACATACAACACCAAGATCAATAGATTACCATCACCAACCATGAAGTAATGGTCAAGATCTGAAACATTCTTAGTGAAGCCCTAACTCATAAAGTATCTTTCAATCTTGGAATTCAATTTATTGGATGCCAACTTGAGTCTATAAAATTCCTTCTTTGATATGAAAACATGGGATTCCTTCCCATGTCTCTCAAAGCCATGAGGTTATTCTATGTACACTTCCTCCTCAATTACACGATTGATAAGTGTGGTCTTTACATCCATCTAATGTATATTCCAACACATAATTGAAGCAAGAGAAAAAACAATTCTAATAGAAGTATATCAGACAGTTGGAGCAAATGTTTCCTCATAGTCCACTCCCTCTTTCTGGGAGAACCCTCTTGCCATGAAACTCTTTTTGTAATTCTTGATTCTTCCATATGTTACATGATTGATCTTATAGATCCACATGAAGCTCACCATTGACTTTCCCTCTAGGCTTAGAACTATCTCCCACACATCATTCTTCATGATTGATTACTACTCTTCCATCATAGCATCCCTTCAAACCTGTTGGCCTGTTGCCTCCTCATAACTGGATAAATCATAATCAATGATGTGGCTGTCCAATTCTATATAAATTGAGAACCTCTATGGTTGTCTACTCCCCCTGAAGGTACCATGAGGAGATGCCCACCCCTCTGCATCCTGCACTATATCATGAAACCATGCTAACCTCTTCTTACTCACAACATTTCTAGTCGATTAGATTGGTTCTACTATCTCTACTAACTCCTAAATATATGAAGGATGATTAACTGGAATAAAGGGACTTGTTCCTGCATCCTTCACAACCTCCTACTCCTCACTATCAATCTCCATGTTAGACTCTCTAGACCTATGAAAGGCTACCTCCTTATCAAAAATAACATATTGACTAATCTCAATTTTATGTTGTTGTAGAATGTATATCCTAAAGGACTTCAAAGTCTTGTTGTATCCCAAAAAAACACCTTTCTTCCCAGAAGTTCTAACTTCTCCCTCTTCTCCTTGGGAACATGAATATATACTAGACAACCAAATATCCTTGAATGACTGATCTCTCTCTTTACTCCTGTGAATGCTTTCTCAAGAGTATTGTCCTATAATATATGGTGAGGGGTCTTGTTATGAACATAAATAATTCTACTATATGCCATTGCTCATAGAAACATGGGTAAATCTTAATCATGAATCATTGCATTCACCAATTCCACTATGGACATGTTCTTCTTTTCCACAACTCCATTTTGTTGAGGGTTGTAAGGAACAATTCCCTCTTAATCCTTGCCTCTTTGCACAAAGTATTGAAGTCCTTGGAAGTATAATCGCCTCCATCATCTAACCTCAAAACTTTAATTTCCCTTCTTTTTTAAGTTCTCCGCCTGAGCCCTAAACTCCTGGAACTTGTTCAAAACATCATCCTCGGTCTGCATGAAGTAGATCCAAGTATGATAGGAGAAATCATTAATGAACATCACATAGTATAAGTAGTCACCCAAATATGATAATGTCATCGGTCCACATACATCAAAATGTACTATATCCAAGATCACCTTAGACCTATAATTTCCTGAAAAATATCCCTTAGAACTATCATTGCCCAAACAAAATTCCTTAGAATTCTTTCCAAGTGCAAGACCCTTGTAAGCACCATCATGCTCTACATGAAGATTTTGAGGACCTGTAACCATCTTCCCTTTAATGTATATGAGCAAATTTTTAATGCCATGAATCACATAAGCTGATACTATCATGTACCAATGCTTGGGCTAGTTGTCCAATTAGTCTGTATATACCTCCATCTCGAACACCTATTGAGTCTATACTTTAGCCCTTAGGCCATATAAAAACTTGACCATCAATGAGTGCAAAATCTATTTGAAATGAAGCTGACCCAACTCCTTTCACTACATGCTTGGAATTGTCTCCAAGTTCCACCCACAATGCTCAATCCTTCTCTTTCAAATTTATGAGAGGATATCATAAAATAGTCATGTGCCTAGAAACACCATTGTCCACCAACCAAACATTATTTCTATTGGTTATTGTTCTTAAAAGAGTGGAGACAAATAAATATTACTAACTTCTTCTGCTTGGATTTCTCTTCATCTCCCTCTAGCTCTGGAATATCTGCCTTCACCTGAATCTCATTTTCTTCCAATCTATTCTCTACTCCAACCCATTCTCTACTCTGGGACTTGGAAACATTCTGACAATAGATTAAAAATCTATTCAAGCTACTGAATATTGGTATCTTAGGCTAAATTGATTTTCTTCTCTTTCAACAAAGCTATGATACCATGATGAAAATCTATGCAAGTGTTGTAGAATATAATATTCTTCCAAATAATTACTTCCTAATGATTTTTCACATAGTATTTTATGTCACTGCCATCATTGAATAATTACACTTATAAAATATCAATGGTAAATGCAACAGAAATAGTAAATATCATAGAAAGGAAACCTTGCACAATAGAGACAATAATTTTACCTTGGGAGACCCAAACTTGAGAGAAAACCCAACAACTTTTCTTAGGAGAAATTATTATTTAGAAAGAGTTATAAATGAAAATTTGTCTAGAAAATGTGCCAATAATTGAATTCAAATATCAGTCAAACATGGTAAAACCATCTATTAGTTAATTCTGGTCAAATTAGACAAAAAAGAGAAAATCAATATTGGTCATCTCTTCCTAGTCAAACAAGCCCGTGTTCTAACTTCATCCCTTCAGTCAACCCTATGGTCTTTAATCAAATCCCCGTAGTCAACGGTCTGCATATGCGGCTCTCATGCAGTCAACTCTGCAGTGATATTCAGTCAATTCCCTACGGAAAAATCCATTCAAATATTTGTCATCAACTCAACTTGTTGTTTTCACACGTGCAGTTATGTAATGAAGAAAGGATAGACCTTGAAAATTTTGATTTCTTCTTTCTCAGAAATTCTCTTCATTGGTGATAAAACGAGATGTCACATCATCTATTTATACATGTTAAAGAGGGTGTGACATCCCATGGACATATCCCTTCACTATTTGGCCTAATTGTCTTCCTTCTGGGCTAATTTGGCTTCTTGCTATAGTGACCAACTAAGAAACATGTAGGAATACCTCTCGATGCTACACAAAAAAGTCAACAATTACACCACAAAATTTGGAAAGATGGCCAAAATGTTGGGCATCTCCCCAAAGAACCAAAATGTACTTCTCAAGTATTTAGGGAGTCTACAAATCCATCTGCATAATCAAGTGATGATGTTCATGCCTATATCGATGGATAAAGCTTGTGTATATACACAATACCTAGAGAATATAGGCAAGAAGAAAGAGAAATCAAAGTGAATTGAAGCAAAAGGAGCAACATGTCACTTCTAAGGAGGGAAAAAGTAAATGGAAATGGGAGAAAATATAAAATTATGACAACCATAGCATACTAGTGCAAATACCCCACCAACCACTGCAACCACTATAACACTAACGATCATATAGAGGTGAAGTGATGGAAGTTGCATTCAAAGGTTCATCCGAAGAACAAAAAGAAAGATATTAGGAAGCAAAATATCATGGCCACTTATTCAAGCAACCATATTGCAAGTAGCTTGAATATAAATGAGAATATCATTTGTACATCAATGCAAAAGGAGATGAATCTGAGTAGCCTTTAGCAATAGGAAGATAAATAAATGATCAAACTCTTCCACATAAACATACATGTCAAAAAGACAAAGATTGAAGCTCTGTCTGAATTAGGATTGTAAGTTAATCTCATTGCAACAAAGTTCCTCAATAAATTTGGAATATAATTGCATGTGGATCCATATTTGATCTGGTGAGCTTGCTTTCATGAATTTAAGTTATTGGGTGCATGTTGAACATCAAGTTGGGTTCACTTGAGGTAAGGCCCTTCGTCACATTTTCCTTTTTGTAATTTGTATGTTTCTTTCTTAAAGAATGTATATGTTTCTTTAATTTTTCATTAGATTGAGATTGACCAAGTTGTTTTACATAGTGTGTTTACTTGCAAGTGTGATTCATGTTATTTTTGTTCTTATACTCTTTTGGGCCATGCTATTTTTCTTTTGGGTATGTGTAGAGGTGTTTGCACAACTATTGCATAACTGGTAGTAACTATTGCAAAATCAACAAAATTACTGTGAAACTGTAGATATTGTTATGAAATCAAACCCTAATAGGAATATTTATTACAATTGGGTATTGTCCTTAATATTAAGTATTGACCTAAACTTCAACACATAGGAAAGTTGTGATTGAACCAATCTAGTAGCTAAACCTATCTTGATACCGATTGGAATCACCTGTAGGTTTTCCGTATGAACATATAAAACTAGTGGAATTAGGGGACTTTTGAGGTCTAAAATGGGCCTCCTAAGAAAAATGTACAACCAAAAAATACATTTTATAAGAACCAATAGGATTGAAACTGATGATATCAACCATGGGGGATGATTCACCATTTTTGGAGTAAAAAAGTAAAAATATTAAAAAATGTTATAATAATAAAACTATTTATTCAGCTCGTATTTTTAAATTATCTCCCTAAGCGTTTACTCAAATTTTGAGCAAGATTACTCTTTGGATGAAAAATTTAATTCGTCATCCAAAAAGTATCCATGTTTCATACTTTCAATGGACCTTGCTGCACAAAAAATGACAAATACATGAAAACACATGACTGCAATCACATTTTTCATGTATTTATCATTTTTCGTGTAGTAGGTTCCATAACAAGTATGCAACATGGGTACTCCTTGGATAAAGAATCAAATTTTTCATCCAACGAGTGTTTCCACTCAAAATTTGAGTAAACCAATAGGGAGATAAGTTGAAAATATGAGTTGAAAAAATAGTTTTTTATTTCCCCTCTAAAATTTGATGATGTAATCAAATCTTATTTTATTATTTCCACTATTATTTTATAATTTTCTTACAAGGCCCATTTTAGATCTCAAAATTTCCCTAATGGTACTTTGGTACTTGTGCATAAAACATGAAGGCCCCACATTAGGGGACTTTTGAGGTCTAAAATGGGTCTCCTAAGAAAAATGTACAATCAAAATAAAATTTATAAGAACCAATAGGATTCAAGATGACGATGTCAATCATGGGGGATGATTCACCATTTTTGGAATAAAAAGGTAAAAAGATTAAAAAATAATAAAATAATAAACTACTTTTTGAACTTGTATTTTCAACTTATCTCCCTAAGGTTTTACTCAAATTTTGATCCGAAGTACTCGTTGGATGCAAACTTTAATTCTTCATCCAAATAGCACCCATGTGCATACTTTAGATGGACCCTGCTACAAGAAAAATGAGAAATACATGAAAAAATGTGATTGCAATCATGTTTTTCATGTATTTCTCAATTTTCGTGTAGCACGGTCCATTGAAGTTATGCAACATGGGTACTCCTTGGATGACGACTCAAATTGTGCATCCAACAAGTGTTTTCCCTCGAAATTTGAGTAAACCCATAGGGAGATAAGTTGAAAAATAGTTTTTTCTTTCTTCCCTCTAAAATCTGATGATGTCATATAATCTTATTTTATCATTTCTGCTATTATTTTATAATTTCCTTAGGAGACCCATTTTAGACCTCAAAAATCCCCTAATGTTAAGTCTAATAGGCCCTAGGTTTATAATTAAATTATCACGTGAAAGCTCATCATCATTTCAAATTAAACATATAAGTATTTAGACCATTAATGATCATGGGAGACTCATCTTGGAGTGGATTTATCACTGAGAAGGGAGGTTTCACTGTGATCTATAACAATAAGTTTATGATGTGTCTAGTCCTATTCTAGGGGTAAATCATTAACATGTTGAGATAATATGGTGTTTCTTGAAGAAATTTGTGTATCATCGGGGTTTAAGAAATAAGTACTCTTCAAGGCTCTATTGGTTCATGAAATTTACCTTCATAATCTTTAAGGGAGCATACACAGTGTTTGAAGAAATCCATTCTCACAAGTTTATGTTGGAAAATTTGTTCTGAATGTATAATTTTAAATAATGGTAAAGTCCCTTACTAGGAAAACCTCAATCTTATTGGTAAATTGCATTGATTATGTGGTGCAAATTAAGGAGAAATTGGACCTCTCATAAGGGATTCTTATATATCAATAACATCTAGTATTTTTATGAAGACCAAGTTGACGAACAAATGTTGTTGTTTGATTGTAACATATGAAAATATTCAACACTTTTTCTAATGCTAAAACTATGCGGTGGGTGATGTAGTTCATTTCTCTTCAAAACCAATTTCATCCAAGGATGTGGTAAAAAAGAAGATTTCTTCTTCAACTTCTCTATTCCCTTTTATTCTTAGTGTTTATATACTAGATAGATATGAATATATGTTGGAGGTTAAAGAAATAGTGATATAATAATTTCCTCCTTTTCATAAAGGCCCTATAGTATTTTGACTATTAGGTTTCCCTTCATTACATAGTTTGTTTTTGTTGTCTAGCATACATACCCCAACAATTTCTTGAAATTTTTAAAAGAAAATACATATTCTTCTGATCAAAAATGTCTTTTTGTTATCTTATGGTTCTTTAAATTTGGTTGAACTATTATGAATATCATAAAAATTCTAATATTGGTGCAACTACAAAATTTGCCACTACATTTATGACATTTATCATTTTTTAAAGATATAAGGAAAACCTTGGGCATATTTGTGAAAACAAATCCTTCCTGGGATGGATTGGATCTCTTGACTTATGTTAGATTACATGTTGGGATTTAATTTAGAAAAGTATATCTATATAAGATGATGATATTAGAAAATTAACATCTAGTAGATATGCTATTAAATAGGGGAACATAAACAGGGTAAAATTTAGGCACTAGACAGATTGGATCTCTTCACTTATGTTATATTACATGTTGTAATTTATTTTATAAAAGTATTTCTAGATAAGATAATGATATTAGAAAAATAACATCTACTAGATGCACTATTAAATAGGGGAACTTCAACAGGGTAAAATTTAGGCACCAGATTTCATACATAGCTAACTTTCAATGCATTTCCCAAAACAAATATTTGCTAATTACCATTTTTTATAGAAATGATTTGCTCAAATTTTATAGGATACAATTAATGTACCTTAAATGTGTTGAAAAATGTGTAACTATGTTTAATCTTCATAAGTACAAAATGTACTCTTGTAAGTAATAAAATGCAAATAGATTATTATTATTATTGGAGCATGGGTTTCATTTTCAAGTTCTTTTAATTTTTAGGTCAAGCACCCATTAAGTGATTCTATGGTTTGTCCTAGTTTTAAGATTCATTGTCATATATTGAAGACCTTATGGGCACATTGTATCTTGTAAAGAAAAAATTATGTTGTCTTTAAAGTGTTGAAATACCTCAAAGATCAAGTCAGTCTACATGAAGAGCCATGCCCAGTCTTGGAAGAGCCTTTATAGAGAGAGTAACTCATCCTCCATTAGACTCTCACTCATCTCAATCTCTTTGTGGATAAGAGGAAGAAGGAAGGTTGAAGAAAGAGGAACAAAGAAGAAGTCAAAGAAGTTGAAGTACTTGGACTAGTTCTCTCTCTCTTGGGAAGGTCGAAGTTAGGGTTTCTGCACTAGGATCATATTTGATTCATTATTGGAAGAAGAAGAGAAGGAAATGAAAGCTAAGGTATCTTAGGGTGTCTCATTATCCCCAAGACTAAAGGAAAGGCAACCGAAGACAAGAGAAGGATATTTAAGGGAGATCGAAGTGTCCAAGAGAAGAGACAACATTTGCAACAGTTGTCGGAGGACACAATTTTGGATCTATATAAGGACGTCAAAGTCCTTTTCGTGGGAGACCAAGTTGATCTTGATATTGGATATTATTTTTCTTAGTCACTAGATCATGGTATTTGTTAATTGATGGATCTATAAGACGAGAAGAGATTTCCAGGTTTTCCCCTCAAGAGGAGAAGTTTGGCCCTGGCTTGCAACCTATATACTATGTCACCGTTCTTATTATTTTGGTAGGTGTTTGATGTATCTCACACTATAATAATAAGGAAAAAAATATAATAAGGAAAAGGTAACACAAACAATTATCAAGTTAAAGAGAATTAACAAATTTACTACCCTATTGAATTCTCAACATGGTATCAAAGCTAAGGTTATCGAAGGGCATCATGAAGATCTCCTCTACAATGAATAATTTCATCAAGAAGATTGCAATCCATCTCAAGAAAGGTATCAAGGAAGCATGCAATTTCTTATTTTCTTCAAAGAAGGTATCATACAAATAAAGAGATGAGGGTCTCTTTCTAGCTCTCTCTAGTACATTCCAAGATGAACACATTTGGGTAATTGATAGTGGTGCATCAAGGCACATGAGTCGCCACTCCAATCGATTAAGGACCTTATCAAAAGGAAAATCCAGTTTTAGTGGAACTTGGAGATAACAAGAGCTATCACATGAAAGGATGTGGATGAACCTCTACAAAGCTGGAAGATGGATGAAACATTCATCTCAACAACATTCTATTTGTTCTAGGTTTGCATAAGAACTTACTTTCTATTTCAAGTCTAGAAGATAAGGGTGATAGAATAGCTTGCATTGATGGAAAGGTCATTTTTTTGGGAAAGTAATCAAATATATATCAATCCAAGGTCATTGGCATCCGATAAGGTAGACTCTACACATTAATATCTCTTGTGGACCAACCCTAGTTCACATTGAAATTAGCCCATGTGAACTTTTGCATCGAATATGTGGTCATCTACATTTCAAAATTATTCCAACTCAAAACTTCATAGTAGATGGAATTCCTAATCTGGAGGAGGATCATGAATGTGTTTTCAAGGGATGTGAATTGGGTAAGAATACCAAGATATCATTTGGAAGAAGTGCTTCGTGGTTGAAAAAAACCTTGGATCTAATTCATTTTGATGTATGTATGGCTCCTAAATATTCTGAGGACATTCGTATTATGTCACATTTATAAATGATCATTCAAGAAAGACCCACATTTTCTTAAGGAAAACAAAGGGAGAAGCATTTATAAAATTTCAAGAATTCAAAGATGAAGCAGAGAATCTTACAAAAATGAGAATCAAGATACTAAGATTTGATAATGGAGGAGAATATATATCCACAGATATTATAGCATTCTATAAGGAATCTGGTATTAAGTTGGAGCTGATAGTCCCATATAATCCCAAACAAATTGGAGTTGGAAAAAGAAAGAATAGATCCAGTGTAAAGGCAATTTGACACGATCATGATCTACGTAATTTTTTGTGGGGAGAAGCCACAAAGACAACTGTCTACATATAGAATCAAATTCCCCACATATATCTAGACAAAAAAACTCCAAAATAAGTGTTCACTAGAAAGAAGCCATTTGTAGATCATTTGCAGACCTTTGGGTGTCTTGTATATATATATCCATATACCAAAGGAAAAAACAAAGAAGCTAGATCCTTCCGACGTGAAGGGAATATTGGTTGGTTATAACAACTCATCAAAGGCTTATAGAATCTACATGAAATATGGACATCACATAGAAGTTAGTCATGATATCATATTTGATGAAAGCATAGCATTGAGGAAATGAAAGGAACTTTCCATAGACTCTGATGATGAAGAACTTCTGATATTTAAGGAAGAAGTTGACCAAGGGATAGAAGACTATCACCATGAAAAAGAAGCTCCTTGTGACCCGTGCAACCTGTTGTGATCCCTGTAACAAGGAAAATACCTAATTGATTGAAATAACACTACTTGATGTAGAAGGTCATGGAGCAGTGAAAAACTCATTTAGATAAAGTAAGATACCAAAGATAGATTCTGGGTATGCTACATACATGAAAAACTTAATAGATGCAGAACCATCCTCCTTTTAAGAGGCTATAAATCATCAAGAATGGAAGGATCCCATGACTAAAGAGTGTCAATCTATAATGAAGAATGGAGTCTGGGAGATCATACCTAGGCCCAAAGACAAATCAATCGTTACTTCCAAGTGGATCTATAAGATCAAACATGCAGTTGGTGGAAGCATATGTAAGTATAAAGAAAGATTTGTGGCTAGAGGCTTCTATCAATAAGAAGGCATTGACTATGAAGAGATTCTCTCTCCAACAACAAGATATACAATGATTCGATCATTAGTCTCTCTTGTAGCATCGATGGGATGGAACATCTACCAAATGGATGTCAAGACTGCATTTCTAAATGGCACAATAGATGAAGAAGTATATATAGATAAACCATTGGGATTCGAAGTCAAAGATAGAAAGGCATATGTTTGCAGATTCAAGAAATATCTATATGGCCTAAAGAAAGCACTAAGGGCATGGTATGCTAGAATGGATGCATACCTACAAAGAATAGGGTTCACAAAAATTTCTACTAACTCGAACCTTTATAATAATATTGTAAATGGTGAACCTGTAGTTATTGTTATGTATGTAGATGATCTTCTCTTGAGAGGTGTAGAAGGTCGAATTGAAGAGTGTAAGAAGCAACTGGAAACAAAATTTGATATGGAGCTTGGGTTGACTCATTACTACTTGGGAATAGAAGTATGGCAAGGACCGAATGAAGTTTATTTGGGTCAAGGAAAGTATGTGGTCGAGATACTGAAAAGGTTTGACATGATGAACTACAAACCAATGACTACTCCAATGATCACAAACTTGAAGAGACTTAGAAGTTATGAATCTAGCCCCGTGGATCCCTCCAAGTATAGACAAATCATTAGCACACTAATGTACACAGTGAATCAATCAGAAATGTGCTTTGCAGTAGATACTTTCAGTTAATTCCAAGTGGAGCCAGAACATCATCATTGGGTAGTAGTGAAACATATTATGAGATATCTTCAAGGAACCATCCACTACCATTTGATGCATGATTGAAGAAATGATGTCCAATTAATTAGATATAAAAATTATGACTAGGGAGGTAGTGAGAAAGATGGAAGGAGCACTATGGGAGGATGTTTTTGTTTGGGATCCTCCATGGTCTCATGGATGAGAAAAAAACAAGACACAATTTCTTTGAGTAGTGCTGAAGTAGAATACGTTGTAGCATGTGAAGTAAGAAGAGAAGTAGTATGGTTGAGGAAGTTGTTATCTGATTTGTTTGAAGGACCAACAAAACATACAATGATACTTTGTGATAACACCAGTTGTATATGTTTGTTTGAAGATGCAATGCTTCATGGAAAGACAAAGCATATAAAAAAAAGTATCACTATATTCGAGAGCTAGTGAAAAATGGTGTGCTGCAACTATAATATATCTCCATTGATGAGTAGGTAGCTTATATATTGACAAAATCACGTTCGAACAAGAATATTTTATACTTGATATATAAGCTTGGTTTGGTTGACGTTTCCTCCCTAATTGAGAGGGAGAGATAGGCACTAGATTCTTGTCTTCACTTGGAAAGAAAGAATGGAGGATTGGGTAACCATCTAAAATTCAATACTCTTTGAGAATGTGTTAGGGAATTAAAGACAAGAGTAGTCGTGGACTAATATTATTTGAGGTTTATATACCCAAGATAAGGATAGTCCAATGGAAAGTCATACTCCGTGAACACCTGGATGGAGTATGTACCTTGAGAGACAATGATTTTGGTGTCTATGACTCATTAGCCTCGCCAGCATTATTCTATGATCATGTGGATAGAGTTGTTAGTCAAGTCCTTGCTATGTAACAATGAAGATTGGTATGATGCTAGATATATGGGTTACTAATCTGACTCTTTTTATGAGATATCTTTAGATTGAGAATGACCATGTACCTTTTATGAATACCTCCCCATTTAAGAGGGAGTGTTGAAAAATGTGTAACTAGGTTCAATCTTCATAAGTATGAAATGTACTCTTGAAAATAATAAAATTAAAAGAATTTGTATTATACATACATGTCAGGTTCAAGCCATAGAATTCGTATTATCAATACCTATGCTCCATATTATGGGCATAGGAGATATTGGAACAAGGTTATGAGCTTGGGAATTTTGAATCTAAGTTCTCTCATTGTGGTGGGGAATTTGAATTTTTCCTTATTAGATGCAAAATTTTGGGGGAATAATGATAGAAATGACAATATTTCATCCTTTTTTGAAAGGTTGTTAGTGTCATCAACGTTGGTCGATGTTGTGTCGATTCCATTGGCAACTACATGGAAGAATGGTAGGGCTAACACGAAAGGCATCTCAAAATGTCTTGACACATTTTTTGTTAGTCAAAATATTTACAACAATTTCTCAGAGGTGGAATCTAGCATTATTCCTCTTTTCATATCTAATCATTTGCCGATTATGTTGGATTGGAAAGGCATGGAGGATATGAGGGCTTTTCCATTTAAATTCAATGATGGGTGGTTTCAGTTGGAATATTTTGATGCATTGGTTAAAAAAGTCTGGAATAGCCCTTCCCTTAATCTGTCTCGTTCGCCGATGGAGATTATACATCAAAGACTTAAAAGCTTGAAAACAGAAGCACACATATGGATCAATAATAAAAAATGGTAGAATTGATCAAGTTAAAGGATATTGAAAATAGGTTGAAATTGTTGTATGACATAAGTAATCCTCTATATTTTTTGGTGTCATATCAAAATAAGATAATTGAGTTAGAGAGATGCAGAAGTGAAATTTTGAAAGAAAAAGAGGAGGATATTAGAATGAAGAGTAGGGTCACATGGATAAAAACAGGTGACAAAAATTCAAAATATTTCCATCAAAAATTCAACATTAGGAAACAACATACTCACATTCGATAGATTTGGGATGAAGAAGGTATTAGATACAAGAGCCAAGAGAGTATGGAAAAACCAATCATTTCTCATTTCAAAAATCATTACTTGGCAAAGTTTTCATAGATATGAGGATCATGCAATTTTTATTGATTTGATATCGAATAGGATTTATCAAGAGGATAATGATAGGTTGGGTCAACCAATCATAGTCGAAGAACTCTTGGAGACATTGCAAGATTGTGCGAATAAGAAAAGCCTAGGCTCGGATGGTTGGGGAGTAATTTATATGTTTTAAGGATTTCATGCTTCCAGACCTGCTACAAGTGTTGAAGGAAATCAGGCATAGGGTATATATTTCAGGGGCCATTAATTCCATGTTTATTGTACTAATTCCTAAGAAGAATAATTCAAATACCATTTGTTGATTATATGCCCATTTCCCTTTGTAATGCAATTTATAAAGTGATATCTAAACTGGTAGCCAGAAGAGTTAAATTGCTTTTGTATAATATTATAACTCAAGAAAAATTTGGATTTATGGAAGGAAGACAAATTAAAGATGCCATTGGAATAGCATAGGAGATGATCCATACTATTAAATATGGAGATCATAATTCATGTCTTCTTAAAGTGGATTTGGTTAAAGCCTATGATGGCATTGATTGGGGATTTTTGTTTTATTACAGATGAAATTGGGTATGAGCATTTAGAATTCGAAATGGATTATGGATTGTATTAAAACAATAAATTATGTTGTGATTATCAATGGTCTTCCTTCAAATTGTTCTTGGAAAATAGGGGGTTGCAACAGGGTTGTGCACTGCCACCCTTGCTGTTCATGTTGGTTTTTGATACTTTGAGAAGGAAGTTGAAGGATTCAAGGGATAAAGGACTCATCAGAGGGGTTATAGTATCCAAGCATATACAGGTAACACATCTTATTTTCGTGGATGATATTTTATTTGGAGCACAAATTTCTATTAAGGAATGGTCCATCTTGCATCCAGACTACTGATGAATGAAATGAAGTCAAAATTAATACATGGATATAAACAAGTGAAAAAAATTCAAAATATTTCCATGGGAAATTCAACATCAGGAAACAACATAATCACATTCGACAAAATTTGGATGAAGAAGGTATCATATACAAGAGACAAGAGACTATGGAACAGCCAACTGTTTCTCATTTTAAAAATGATTACTCAACAAAGTTTCATAGATATGAGGATCACATAGTTTTTACTGATTTGATACCGAATAAGATTTATCAAGAGGATAATGAGAGGTTGGTTCAACCAATCAAAGTAGAAGAACTCTTGGAGACATTTCAAGAGTGCGCAAACGAGAAAATACCAGGCTTCGATGGCTGGGGAGTAGAACTATTTATATTTTTTAAGTATTTAATGCTTCTATACCTGCTACATGTGGCGGAGGAAATTAGACATAGGGGATATATTTCAAGGGCCATTAATGCCATGTTTATTGTATTGATTCCTAAGAAGAAGAATCTGAAGACTATTTGTTGATTATAAGCCCATTTCCCTTTGTAATACAATTTATAAAGTAATATCTAAACTGGTAGCCAGAAGAGTTAAACCAATTTTGTCTAATATTATAACTCAAGAACAATTTAGATTTATGGAAGGAAGAAAAATTCAAGATGTCCTTGGAACAACACAAGAGATGATCCATACTTTTAAATCTAGAGATCAAAATTCATGTCTTCTTAAAGTGGATTTTGTTAAATCCTATGATTGCATTGGTTGGGAAATTTAGTTTTTAATACTGATCAAATTAGGTATGATAATTTAGAATTCTAAATGAATTATGGGTTGTATTAAAACAACAAATTGTGTTGTGATTATAAATGGTATTCCTTCAACAATTTTCTCAGAAAATAGGGAGTTGTGAAACGGTTGTGCACTGTCACCATTGTTGTTCATGTTGGTTATTGAAACTTTAAGTAGGAAGCTAAAGGATTCAAGGGATAAATGACTTATCAAAGGGGTTAGAGTATCCAAGCATATAAATGTAAGACATCTTATGTTCGCAGATGATCTTTTATTTGGAGGAAATTTTTCTATTGAGGAGTGGTCCATCTTTCATAACCGCGTCAAGTTTTTTGGAGATGCATCCAGACTGCTAATGAATGAAATGAAGTCAAAATTAATACACAATGATAAACAGGAAGTGATGTTGGAGGAAATAAGGTAGTTTTTTGGGATATCATCCACTCATCTTGATGATGGATTTATTTATTTAGGATTCATATTAAAAATGTGTGGATACAGAATCAAGGATTGTGATTCGTTAATTGGTAAGTTCAAATAAAAATTGGATGGCTAGAAATGAAAATGGATGAAATTGGGGGGAGAGTGGTTATACTTAAATATGTTTTACAAAATCTACCAATATTTTGGATGCATATTTTTCTATCGCTTAAGGAAATCATCAAAAATATCATATCAGTTATGGGACATTTCTTATGGATAGGGGTTCATAATGTAGATAAAGCAGGCAAGATACATTTGATTCACTCATCATTAATAAAATGACTGGTAGAGGTTGGAGTTTTGGGGATTATTGATCCTGAAACTTTCAAGAAGGCATTTATCATCAAAAACATGTGGATGACTGTTATGGGAGAAGGTATTTGGGCTGATATTATTAAGGACAAATATATGTATGACCAATATTTTTCGACTTGAATCACTAATGGGCAAGAAAGAAAATTTAGAGATCATTTATTTGGAGAATCATGTTCCAATTCTACAAATCCTTAAGGGAAATGTGCGTTGGTCAGTGGGTGATGGAGCTAGGATTAAAGTGGTTTTAGATGATGTTATGGGCATGATGGGGAAACACTTGTTACAGGTTCGTATTCTCAATCACATCCATATAAAAAAAAAAATTATCATCTTAATCAAATTAATCGTTATAGGCCTAATCATTTTGACCCTCAAGAATGGTATAAGGCAAAGGAGTTGGAGTTTCCTTTAGAATGCATTAGTCAATGGGAGGATTATATATCTACCCTTAGAAATGTTTGGATCACTCTAAGCAATAATGAGGATGGGATGGGATGGAAACAAACACTCAAGAAAGGAATCCCGATGGTAAAAGACATATATATGAATATGCCAAGTGAGGAGAAGGGATAGGGATTTCCACTTATTTTCCAGGTCATATGGAAATGGAACATTCTGAATAAAATAAATTTTTTTAGCTGGTTAGCCATTCATAATAGGATATTGACATGGAAGAATCTTCAAAGGAGAGGGTTTCAAGGACTAGGAATTTTCCTTATGTGCAGGGAGGGTGAGGAGGATAATAATCATCTCTTCATATAATGTTCGTACACAAAGGAAATCTAGAATGGGGTGTTGGGAGTTTTTAAAATTGCATCAAAGGAAGTTGTGCAAAATTTGTCATCATGTATCATAATTTGGACCAAAGACTGACAATTTTGGGCACTACCTTTACATATCATATGGACTATTTGGAGAAGGCATAATTGTTATGCTTTTAACTTGCAAAAGATACCCAAATACAAAATATGCGAAGAAAAATACCCAAAACATAGAATAGTGAGAGTCAACAACAAATATTTTATTATTCAAAAAGCAATGTTCACTGGCCTCTTCGAGGGGGCAACCTCCAATAGAGCAGAGCTCGATTCAAAAATAAGACACGATGCTCCTTGCAGGGAGTCTCTATCCTTTATATATGACTCATACATGTAATACCATGGATCAATACCATGGGTTTTATTAATACCATCTACCTAATACTAGGCTGATTTGCAATGAACTGTGGTCCCGTAATAAATAGCGGGTTAACCACTTACAATTATTAATATGGGCTTTATTGACTCTTTATTATGACGTGATCCCACTACATAAATAAGGGGGTTAGGGTGGGATCCTAACATACCCTCCCCCTTAAGAATAGCCTTGTCCTCAAGGCTGAAGCTGTGGAAACTGCTGAAGAATAGTGGTTGGTTCCCAAGTTGCATCTTCTGGAGAGGTGTCTTTCCACTTGACAAGGACTTCCTTAATCACTCGGCCACGCAGGGGCCGTTCTCATGTGTCCAAGACCTGTTCAGGTTGGAGCCAGATTGACCCTTCCTCGTCCAATTCAGGTAGACTGGTTTGAATTCTGCAATTGTTCCCAATCACCTTCTTGAGGCATGAGACGTGGAAAATTGGATGGATTTTTGCCGTAGGCGGAAAAGCCAACTTGTATGCTACTTCTCCAATGCCCTGAAGTACTTGATATGGTTCGTAGAATTTTGGAGATAGTTTCTGACAACCCTTGTATTTGAGTGATGTTTGCTTATAGGGTTGCAGCTTCAAAAATACCTTATCCCCTTCCTGAAATTGGCACTCTGAGCGATGCTGGTCTACCTATTTCTTCATGCAGTTTTGAGTTTGATGAAGATTCTCTCTAAGATGGGCGAGCATGGTTGAACGACTTTGTAGGAGTTGATCCACTGCTTGTACCTTTGAGCATCCCTTGATATAAGAAGTAGGGGAAGGAGGGAGTTGACCATATACTGCTTCATAGGGAGTCATTTTGGTGGTGGCATGATAGTTGGTGTTATACCACCATTCAGCCAGAGGTAACCACTGAACCCAAAGATGTTGTTTTTCTGAGTGAAACACCTAAGATAGGTTTCCAGACATTTGTTGACGGCTTCAGTTTGACCATCTATTTGTGGATGATAGGAAGTGCTGAGTTTTAGTTGGGTGCCTTGTAGCCTGAAGAGTTCCTGCCAAAAATTACTGGTGAAGATCGGGTCACAATCGGACACAATAGAAGTGGGCATGCCATGCAATTTGAAGATCTGATCCATGAAAGATTGAGCGACCAATGTCGATGTCAACAGATGGGGTAGGGCGTAGAAATGAGCATACTTCGAAAGTCTGTCCACAACCACCATGATGACTGACTTGTTTCCGGACTATGGAAGACCTGTAATGAAATCCATAGAAACCTCTGTCCATATTGATGTCGGGATGGGGAATGGTTGTAATGTGCCTGGTGCTTTGACGATCTCCCCTTTGTGGCGTTGACATACATCACATTCTACTACAAAAGTAAGGATGTCCTTTTTCATGCCTGTCCAAAAAAATGATCTTCTAGTGTGAGCATACGTCTTCTGAAAGCTTGAATGTCCTGCAAGGGGGGATGAGTGCAATTCTACCAAAATGCGACTTTTGAGGCTGGATGTTGGTGATATTATGACTCTGTTCCTGTCGTGAAGAATCTCATTCTGCCACGAGTAGCCCTTGGTGGGATTTGGATCTGCCTGCAATTGAGAAATGAGTTGGGAGAGCCCGGGATGTGAAAACCATTCCCTGCGAGCCTCTTCAATCCCTTCTGGAATGGGAAGGGAAATTGCTAGCAGGGTACTTTCTTCCTCAAATTGGCGAGATAATGCATCTGCTACCCTATTTTCTTGCCATTTTTTGTAAACGATCTCATAATCATATCCCAGCATTTTGGCGAACCATTTATTTTGTTGTGGGGAGGATAGGCGTTGCTCTAGAAAATATTTAATATTGTGATGTTCTTTGCGGATTTGGAAACGTCGCCCCAGTAAGTAAGGTCGTCAGGTCTCTACTGCATGTAAGATGGCCATCATTTCCTTCTCATAGGTAGATTGACCCAGATTATTCCCACTTAGTTGTTGGCTTGTGAAGGCCAAAGGTCGACCTTCCTGCATTAAAACTGCCTCAATACATGTACCCGAAGAATCACATTCAATGACAAAAGATTTGGTGAAATCTGGTAGTGCTAAGACTGGAGTGGAACACATGGCATTTTTGAGAGCTGTAAATGCCTGTTGTGCATCCTCATTATAGAAGAATGAATTTTTCTTCAGGAGTTGCGTGAGGGGCTTCGCTATGCAACCATAATTGCGGAAGAATTTGCAATAATAGCCTGTGAGATCCAAAAATCCTCTCAAGCTCTTCAAAGTCTTAGGTTGAGGCCAATCCTGCATTGCCTAGATCGTTTTGGGGTCCACCTTGACACCTGCACGCCCAACAATGTGGCCCAAATACTCAACTTCTTCCATGCCAAACGAACACTTGGACATCTTAACAAATAATTGATGCTTGCGGAGCAGTTGCAAAAGTAGATCTACATGTTGAAGATGTGTGGCCAAAGTGCAACTATAGATGAGGATGTCATCGAAGAAGACAAGAATGAATTTCCTGAGATATGGTTTGAGAAGATGGTTCATAAGGCTCTGAAAAGTAGATGGGGCATTACAAAGACCAAATGGCATGACCAAGAACTCATAATGGCCTTCATGAGTTCAAAAAGTAGTCTTTGGAATGTCGACTTCCTTCATGCAAATTTGGTGGTAGCCTGAGCGAAGATCCAGCTTAGTGAAGAATTGAACCCCATTGTGTTCATCGAGCAAATCATCAACCACCGGGATGGGAAATTTATCTTTGATTATCAACTTATTGAGGGCCCTGAAGTCTGGACACATCTGCCATTCCCCATCTTTCTTGAGTACCATGACCACCGGTGATGAATAAGGACTAATGCTGGGACGTATGACACCTGCTTCCAAAAGTTCCTTGATTATTTTTTTTATTTCATTCTTTTGGGTGAACGAATATCTGTAGGGGCGCACATTTGGGGGTTGGGCCCCAGGAACCAAGGTGATGCTATGATCATGTTCCCCTCTCAAGGGTGGAAGCTCATGAGGCTTGTCAAAGACCGGCAGATGGTTATTTAAAATCTGTTGCATCTCCGAATGAATCGGCAGAGACTTGGTTTTGACTGCCTGGATGGAATTAAATTGAGCTATAACTCCAAGATGTCCCTTTTTAAGCAATTTTTCCATCCTATGCGAGCTGATGATAGAGGGGGCTCCTGCCTGGAGTCCACGGAGGGTATATGTGGAGTTGTTCTGCTTAAAACTCATATATAACTCCTAGAAATCCATTGTGATTGGCCCAAGAGTGCGAAGCCATTCAGCCGCTAGGACAATGTCGCACCCACCCATGTGTATTGCAAACATGTGGGTCTTCAACTGATAATCCCCCATTTCAAGTTTGACATTTTCATAGCGGCCTTCACATTTCATTGTGCCCCCATCTGCAATTTGGACTCGGAAGTTAGAAACTGCTCGTACAAAGCAATGCACTACTTCCGCGACTTTTTGATGGATGAAATTATGTGTACTTCCACTATCAATCAGGACTACTACTGGGCGATGTTTAATAAAACCTATGATTTTGAGAGTTTGAGGTCAAGAAATCCCTGCCAGAGCATGCAGTGAAATAACTGGTTCATCAGTGAAATTGTCCTTTTGGTTGTCTTCTTCTACCGCCTCAGGTTCCTCAAGTGGTGGATCTTCCTCCGATGAGCTGTAATCAGTGCCATCAATTTGAAAAAATTTGGGCTCCTTGCATTTGTGACCTGGGGAGTATTTTTCATCACAGTAGTAACATAATCCCTGCTTTCTTCTTTCGGCCATTTCTACTAGTGACACCTTTTGAACCTTAAGTGTTTGAGTCGTGCTGTGAGCCTGTGTGGGGTGACACTTGGCGGTGAAATTTGGGCGAGTGGCCAAGGCTGCTAATGCACGTTCCACGTTACGAGATACCTTGCAAGCCTCAATCCATGTGGGAGGGTGGTGCAGTTGGACGTTGGCTTTTATGGCCTCTTTAAGACCGCTGATAAAACATTCCGTGTAGAACACATCTGAGAGACCCCTAGTGCAAAAGGCTAACGTTTCAAAGGCTGTAATATATTCATCCACTGTGCTAGTCTGTTGGAGCTTAGTAAGACGACCCAAAAAAGAAGATTCCTGGTCAAAGCGGTCTGTAAGAGCTTTTTTGAATTTGTCCCAAGTCCTAAAAGGTGCATTGCAATGCTGATGCCATTCCCACCATTGCTACCTTTCATTGTCCAAGTACATGCTCCCCACCATAAGCTGAGTCTCATCATCCAGGATGTTATTCAAATTGAAATACTGCTCCATTTGTACTATCCATGCCATCGGGTGAGAACCATCAAATTTATGCATATCCAGCTTGGGAGGTCTCGGACGGGATTGTTGTTTTTGGGAGCCCCATAGGTGAGGAGAATGGCTAGACTCACCCTCACTGTGTCCATTGCCAATATACTCTTCCTCATGGGCTACCTCCTTGCCCTTCGGAATTGTGCTCGAGACTAATATTGTTAGATTGTCAAGTTGATTTTGGATGGATCGCAAGATTTGTTCAAGTTTGTACATCCTCTCATTGGCCATCGCTTGAGCTCTAGTTGCTACCATGCACCGACTTGATGCTCTTAAAATTTGGGACTGCCAAAGATTTTTTTCACTAAGAATTGAATGGTACCACCGTGCTCAGCTCGTCGTCCTGATTCTGATGGGCTAGATCACCAATAAGCGCCCCGAATATGATTTATCAACAGGATAATGTGAGGTTGAGTCAACTGATCATAGTAGAAGAAATCTTGGAAACATTGCAAGAGTGTGCCAACGAGAAAATCCTAGGCTCAGATGGCTGGGGAGTAGAACTATTTATATTTTTAAGGATTTAATGCTTCCAGACCTACTATAGGTGGCAGAGGAAATCAGGCATAAGGGATATATTTGAGGGGCCATTAATGCCATATTTATTGTGTTGATTCCTAAGAAGAAGAATATGAAGACCATTTGTTGATTATAGACCTATTTCCCTTTGTAATACAATTTATAAAGTGATATCTAAAGTGGTAACCAGAAGAGTTAAACCGATTTTGTCTAATATTATAACTCAAGAACAAGTTAAATTTATGGAAGGAAGACAAATTCAAGATGTCATTGGAATAGCACAAGAGATGATCCATGGTTTTAAATCTAGAGATCAGAATTCATGTCTTCTTAAAGTGGATTTGGTTAAAGCCTATGATTGCATTGATTGGGAAATTTTGTCTTTAATACTAATCGAATTTGGTGCGAGCATTTAGAATTCTAAATGGATTATGGGTTGTATTAAAACAACAAATTATGTTGTGATTATCAATGGTTTTCCTTCAAATTTTTTCTTGGCAAATAAGGGGTTGCGACAGGGTTGTGCACTGTCACCCTTGTTATTCATGTTTGTTATTGATACTTTAAGTAGGAAGCTAAAGGATTCAAGGGATAAAGGGCTCATCAAAGGGGTTAGAGTATCCAAGCATATATAGGTAAGAAATCTTATGTTCGTGGATGACCTTTTATTTGGAGGAATATTTTCTATTGAGGAATGGTCAATCTTTCATAACTACATCAAGTTATTTGGAGACGCATCCAAACTACTAATTAATGAAATGACATCAAAACTAATACATAATGATAAATAGGAAGTGATGTTGGAGGAAATAAGGAATCTTTTTGGGATATCTTCCACTCATCCTCATAATGGATTTATTTATTTAGGATTCATCTTAAAACTATGTGGATACAAAATCAAGGATTGTGATTGGTTAATTGATAAATTCAAATAAAAATACGATGGTTGGAAATGAAAATGGATGAAATTGGGGGGAGAGTGGTTATCCTTAAATATGTTTTACAAAATCTATCAGTATTTTGGACGCATATTTTTCTATTGCCCAAGGAAATCATCTAAAAGATTATATCAGTTATGGGAAATTTCTTATGGACAAGGGTTCATAATATAGAGAAAGCAGGCAAGATACATATGATTCACTCGTCATTGATAGCATGACCAATAGAGGTTGGAGGTTGGGGGATTATTGATCCTAGAACTTTCAATAAGGCACTTATTATCAAAAACATGTGCTGAGATGCTGCGGGAGAAGGTATTTGTGCCGATATTATCAAGGAAAAATAAATGTATGACCAATATTTTTCGACTTGGATCACTAATGGGGCAAGAAAGAAAACTCAAAGATCATTTATTTGGAGAAGCATGTTCCAAATTCTACAAATCCTAAAGGGAGATGTGCGTGGGTGGGTGGGTGACGGAGCTAGGATTAAAGTGGTTTTAGATGCTCTTATGGGCATGGTGGGGAATCACTCATTACCTTTTAGTATTCTTAATCACATCCATATCGAAAATATTTATCATCTTAATTAGATCAATCATTATAGGCCTAATCATTTGGACCTTCAAGAATGGTATAAGTAGAGGATTTGGAGTTTCCCTTAGAATGCATTAGTCAATGGGAGGATTATATCTCTACCCTTAGAAAAGTTGGGATCACTCTAAATAATAATGAGCATGGGATGGGATGGGCACAAACACTTAAGAAATGAATCCTAGTGGTAAAAGACATATATATGAATATGCCAAGTGAGGAGAAGAGATAGGGATTTCCACTTATTTTTCAGATCATATGGAAATGGAACATTCTGAATAAAATAAAGTGTTTTAGCTGGTTAGCAATTCATAATATGTTATTGACATGACATAATCTTTGAACGCACTACCTTTATATAGTTCAGGGCGCTACCTTAATATATCATGTGGACTATTTGGAGAAGGCATAATGCCATCATATTTGATGAAAAAGGATTGGAGATGCAAGAGGACATTATTAAGACAATAGCTTATTTCAACGAAATTGGGAAAGGAAACAAAAGTGGCATGAATATCAAGATTAGACAAATATGGCATTCATATTGAGTGGCGTTCTATGATGGGGCATGTGATAATAGAGCATGTGGATGTGGAGCTATTATTTTCATCAAATACAGTCTATCATTTCTGGTGGGAGGGTGGAAAACGAACCAATAGTAGGGCAAAAATCATTGCATTATGGGGAGTACTGATCGCGGAAAAATGGTTAGGGATTAATCAATTACAGATCTATGGCGATGCCAAGGGCATAATAGAATGATTCAAGGATCAAAATGATTTCAATCCACCAAATTTAATTAATTTGATGAATCGTATCAAAACCTTGGAAAAGACCTTTCAGCAAGTAAAATGCGACCATATCTATAGAGAACAGATCTAAAATGCAGATTTGCTTTCAAAGAGAGATATAACAAGGGAAACACGGAAATTTTATTTTGCTTCCTTTGTCCATGGAGTCATCGATAATGCAGGTACTATCAATTATTCATAATGGAAAGAGATAGGAATTGTAATGATTTCTCCGCAATAGAAGTATGATATCAGGGTTTTTGGAATAACACAATTTTGAACATTCTATTTTGTGTAAGAAAAAATAGACTGATATTAAGGCATTTTTAGAGACAAAGCTATAAGTAGCTAAAACATTTTGATTTTGATTTTAAATTTTTGTAATCTAATGATAGAAAAAATGAAATTGTAATTTGTATGTACTACCTAAAAAATGAAATTGTAATTTGTATGTATTACCTAAAAACTAATTTTTTTTATATTTGAAAAAAAACTAAGAAACTTCAAAGTCTTCGATGCCAATAATGTAGCCAAAAGGGCAAAGCTTGGACACTGTAGTTCAAATATAATTGAGTAAGCTGGCCTCCCCACCCCCGACTTGGAGCCACGAGAGTATATATTTGCTAAACTCTTGGTGTTATAGTGGCATATACGAGGATTCATCTTGGGTCTCCCATAGATTAGGACTGGCGGTTACCAATTCTCCATGTTTAAAAAAAAAACAATGTAGCCAAGCTATTGTTAGAAATTCCACCTAACAAATTCCAAGAAGCTCTAGTCACCATGTGTTGTGAGGCTTGGGTGAGACTCGCAAATCTTGTTTACTGGTGCGTTCCGCAGCTACTTGCAAAGGAGCATCAACTGCAACAACAAGTGAGTTGCACTTGCTTTTGCTCACTCACTTGGTTTTGCTGACTTGAGTCTTCCAATCTCAATAACATCATGCTCGTATTCTCATGAAATTGTCTCTCACTATCATGCCATGTTGACGCTCTGTAGGTTTTTTTGGTCTCTCTACCAGTCAATTTTATCTTTCTAACCTATCTCTTATTCTAGTGCCCTTTACTTACACCTAGACCTGTCCGTTCAAATTTCTTGCAACCTGTTGGGAATTTCTGATAATTCCAAACTAATAGAACAGAGAACAATGCTCTGTTTTTGCACGGGATCTTAACACAGGGAAGCTAAAATATGTTTGGGATAAGAACAGAGTTTTTCACACACATAAAAACTTTGTATTCATTAATAATATTGCTGTTACAATATTCTTCCTCTCACAGAGGGATTCTCCAAGAACTTCCACAAAAGTTACTCTGTCTCTTCTGAAAATTTTACACTGTTGTATGTAAAAATTTTCTTTATATTCACTGCTGTAAAAAAAAATTTCTCGTTTCATTCACGCTGTTGCATTACAAAAACACTCTTTCTCTGCATACAATTTTTTTACAACTGTTGTGTAAATTTTTACTCACGCGTTGCTACGTGTTTCCCTTTCTCAACAAAAAAATATGATCTCACATTCGTGCTGCTCTGCATGCCATTTCATTTTCACAATGAACAACCCAAGTCTCTTCACGCTTCTGCGTTTTTTTCATTACAAAAAAAAATATGACTATATGTTTACCTATGCTATACTCCCATGCATAAAAAGACATTAAAATTAAAATTTTGCCTACGTTCTACCAATCACATTAAATTCCATTAATTTCTTTTCTGACAAAGCTGGCAGTCAAACAAAATTTTACTTCACGCAATGTGGTGCAGACTTGTACAGTAACTTTGGTTTCAATCGACGGACATCAACCTTGCTTTCAATCGGACAGCTAACGGCAATATTGCACAACCACTTCTTGCCGAACTTTATGCTTCGGTAAAAAAACCATTTTGCAAAACTACTAGCCACATGTTAGACAGTGATTGTTATGATTGCCTTCAGAGGAAAAACCACCAACTCATGAAAAGTGGTGCGATGGAAGACTGGCAGTTTTCTGGAATTAAATGCTGCACGGCAGTTGAAATTAATATTTCAACACTCCCCTTTAATTTCAGTTGCTGCAACACTTGAACAGTGCATCGCATTTATTTCCAAAAACCACCAGTGTTCATCGCACCACTTTTCATGAGACAGTGGTATTTCTCGGAGGTGCAACGATAATGTACACCATTTGACACATGGATCAACAGTGTTGGAAAACAACTTTTTTCCTGGAGCGTAAACTTCAGCAATTAAGTCCGCACGATATGGTTTGTCAGCCATCAGATTAGATCAACGGCTGTGTACAGGCCTGCAGCAAATGACCTGATGTGAAGTGAAATTCTAGTTGACCGCCGGTTTTTGTCAGCAAAGTAATCTAATGAAATTTAAAGTGATTTGTAGATTGCTGGTAAAGGTTTAAATTATATTGTTTTTTATTTTACGGGAGTATGGCTCAAGTAACTCGTAATATCATATATGTTTAGTTTTTGTTAAATTGGTTATGTGAAACTCGTAGCAGCGCAAAAGGAATTTTTGGTTGTTTGTTGAAACAGGAAGGGAGCACACAACAGCATGAAGAAAAGCTTTTTTTGTTTGTTGTTGAAATGAAATATGCAGCAGCGTGAATGAAACAACAAGATTTCTTTTACAGCAGTGAGTGTAAAGAAATTATTTACACACAGCAATGTAAAATTTTCTGGAGAGACAGAGTAATTTTTTTGTGGAACCGAAGCGTTCTTGGAGAATCCCTCTGTGAGAGGAAGGAATTTGTAACAACTGTTGTTTTTATTAATGAATACAAAGTTTTTATTGTGCATGTGAAACACTCTGTTCTGCCTAGAAACAATTTTTTAGCTTCCCTGTGTTAAGATCTCTTGTTAAAACAGAGCATTATTCTCTGTTCAGTTTTTTTGTTTGGAATTATAAAACATTCCCAACATGGTATCAGAGCTTGTCCAGGCTCTTTGAAGGTGTCAAAGAAGCTGAAGGAAGGATTTCTTGTTGCAGCAACTTCTCTAGCAGAGTGAAGACTCAGTGAAGAAAGAATCCAAGGTATTTCTCAAGTTTTTGTGTTATTGTCCTCCACAGTTAGTTATTTTAAATACACAGTCAAGTATTTTGAAGCATAGTTAAGAGTGCAAGAATGGCTGGAGCCAGCACTAGCATGGGTATCTGTAATACTCAGCTCCCACAATTTAATGGGAAAAGCTATGACTATTGGGCAGTAACTATGAGAGCTTTTTTTGATTTCCAAGACTTATGGGAATTTGTTGAGGATGGTTTTGAAGAACCAATAGATGAAGATGAGTTTAATAATTTGACTCAGGCAGAGAAAGAACTGTTGAAGAGCAATAAGAAGAAGGATTCTAAAGCCCTCTACTTTTTGTATCAAGCAGTGCATGAGAGTTTGTTTCCAAGGATAGCAGCATCCAAGAGATCCAAAGAAGCATGGCAAACCCTCAAGATAGCCTATCATGGCATGGAGAAAGTGAAGACAACAAAATTACAGTTGCTGAGGAGAGATTTTGAGAATCTTTGCATGAAGGAGTCAGATAATATTAACTCATTCTTCACACAAGTGATTGTTCTGGTCACACAGATAAGGTCTCATGGAGAAATTCTTGAAGAAAGGAGGATTGTGGAGAAACTATTGAAGGTCCTACCCTCAAAGTTTGATGTGATTGTAACCACCATAGAAGAGACAAAGGATCTCACAAATTTCTCAGTTGATGAACTACATGCATCACTAATAACACATGAGCAGAGATTGAGTAGAAATGAAAACTCATCTCTAGAGCATGCCTTTAAGACCCAGATGTCCTTTGGAAGAGGAAGAGGTTAAGGCAAAGGAAACAAGAGAGGAAGAGGTGGAAGCCAAAACAGAGGTGGAAGAAATAGTCCAGAAAATGCTTAAGGAAGAGGCAACAATCCAAATCAGAACCAAGGCCAAGGCAACAGCCAACAAAGTGGACAACATCATGCTCAAGGACAAAGGTATGATAAATCTGATGTCCAATGTCACTATTGTAAAAAATATGGGCATTATGCAAATGAATGTAGGAAGAAGCAGCATGATATGAGTAATAGAACTAATGCAAATTTCACTAGAGAAAATATCAGCCAAGGTAATTTGTTTTTAGCCTATGATATGACTGGAGAAAAGAGTGAAGATGTATGGTTTCTAGACTCTGGTTGCAGTAACCATATGACAGGAAACATAGCCCTGTTTTCTATGTTAGATCAGAGTGTGAAGTCACAAGTCACACTAGGGACTGATAGTAAAGTTTCTGTTATGGGAAAATGAGAAGTAAATGTCTTAACAAGAAAAGGTGAAAAGAAAACCATAGCAGATGTTTATTATGTTCCTGGAATGAAATGAAACCTCTTAAGTATTGGACAGCTTTTTCAAAAGGGTTAAAATGTTTTCTTTGAGAATGATGTATGCACCATCATGGATAGACTACCCAGCAAACGATGTATTGCTGAAGTGAAGATGACAAGGAATAGGATGTTCCCTCTCAGGATGAAAGTAGATTTAAAAAGCGGAGAAGAAATAGCAGCAGTGACACAAGAGGCTTTCCAAAGCGAACCAAAAGATGAAAATTGGTTATGGAACTTGAGATTTGGACATCTCAACTTTGGAGGTTTTAGCTTGTTCAGTAGAAAAGGAATGGTAAGAGGATTACCATTGATAGAGAAACCAGATAGCCTTTGTGAAGGTTGTATCTTGGGGAAACAACACAGAGAAAGTTTTCCATTAGGGAAAAGCATAAGGGAAAAAGCACCCTTAGAGATTGTCCACTTATATTTATGTGGACCGATGCAAACTCCATCACTTGCAGGCAGCCACTATATACTAACATTCATTGATGATTTTACTAGAAAAACTTGGGTTTATTTCCTGAAGAACAAAAGTGAAGTGTTTGAAAGATTCTGCAATTTCAAATCACTTGTAGAAAACCAAATTGGAATGCATATCAAAGTTTTAAGAACTGATAGAGGAGGTGAGTATATCTCCAAAGAATTTCTATGTTTTTGTAGAGAAAATGGAATTCATAAGCAGTTTACCACTAGGTACACTCCGCAGCAAAATGGAGTTGCTGAAAGGAAGAATAGGACAATTATGGATACGGCGAGAAGCATGTTAAAGGCAAATCATTTGCCAAATGATTATTGGGTTGAAGCTGTACATTGTGCAACATACATTTTTAATAGATGCCATACAAAAGCAATCATGAACGAAGTGCTGGAAGAAGCATGGAGTGGGACAAAGCAAGTAGTCACCCACATGAAAATTTTTGGATGTGTGGCTTATGCACACATTCCAGATCAACTAAGGAAGAAGTTGGACAGCAAAGGGGAGAAATGTATTTTCATTGGATATAGTGAGGAATCCAAAGCCTATAGGTTGTATAACCCATCCACCAAGAAGTTTTTTGTGAGTAGAGATGTTCAGTTCATTGAGGAGGAAGCTTGGGATGGAAGCATAGAGAAAACAGTGAATGTTAAAAACTCTTTGTCACGTGATGAAGATGATGAGGAGATGGTTGAAATACATCCCCAAACAGCAGCACCAACACAAGGGCACCAAGAGACACCCTTGAGGAGAAATGAACGTGCTTCTCCAAGCACATCACAAGGAGGAAGTTCAAGTGCTTCTTCAAGCACTTGTACACCAAATGAAAGAGGTAAGAAGTTCAAAAATTTAAGTGATATTTATGAACAAGAGGCAACAAATGAAGGTATGAACTCTTTGTTTGCTTTATATTGTCATGTTGATGACCTTGTTCATTTCGAAGAAGCAATTAAGGATAGGAAATGGATAGAAGCCATGAATGGGAGAAAGGAATTGAAGTCCCTTGAAGATCTGTTTAAAGAGTATGGAGTTCAACACGTAACTCTTGCCAAGATGACCAAGATAGGCTTCACTGCCAACACCCTTGTCAATATGATAGAGGAAGAGATTGAAGATTTGATGAAGACCCTAGTAGAACTCTATCATATGGATCTTCTTATAGGGGAGAGATATGGAATTAAATCTGTTATAAAAGCAGAGAAGAAAAGGTTGCAGGATAGTTTGGAGATGCAAAGGTTGGAAATCTTGTCTGAAGCAGAGAGAAAAAGGATATTACATGATGATCATAATACTTTTGCAGCTCCTATGGCATCCGAAGGAACATCTAAGGAACTGAAAGCAAATGACCCACTGATTTTCCGAGAAAGCACAAGTGTAGATCATGCCCCAATGAATATAGCCAGGAGCAAAGACACTACTCTTATTCTCCAAAACAGTAGCGAGGCACAATTTTGTGGCTCAGGATTGATTGGAGTGCCTGAGCATAGTAGTGAGAGCGATGAAAGGAAAGCGGATACAAATAAGCAGAAAAGTTTTGAGTTTTTGAGGAAATGTCTGGGTATGACTAATAACCCAACAGTTGAAATTAAAGGGAAGTGTTGAAATGCTAATTTCAACTACAACTACAGTTGAAGACCAACCGTAGACTATTGGAAAAATGCGAGCTTTCCCCGCACCGCTTTTCACGAGATGGTGGTATTTCTCAAATAGCAGTCATTACAATCATTAGCGAACACGTGGCTGAGCAGTTTTGCAAAACAGGTTTTTTCCGAGAGCGTAAAGTTCCGCAAGAAGGGTCTTGCGATATCAACTTACAGTAGTCCTATTCGATGAATAGACCTACACCATAGATTTATCTTTTACTTGCGGTGAAGTAAATTTTGTTTGACCGCCAGTTTGAGAGTGAAGTAATTAATGGAATTGTGAAGTAATTAATGGAATTTGCAGCTGTTGGTAGAATGTAGGTAAATGTTTTAATTTTAATGTTTTTTATTTTTACAGGAGTATGGCATAGGTAAATATGTATTGTCATGTTTTTTTATGTTTTTTGTGTGAAGTAATGAAAGTGAAGCAAGCAGCAGCATGCATATGAAAAAAATTACACAGCAGTGAAATGTAATTTTCTCTTTGTAATGCACAGCAATGTAGATAAGGTTTTTGTTGTTGAATGTGAAAGAGGGCAATAAGCAGTAGCGTTAAGTTTTTTTGGTTTTTCATTGAAAACGAAAGGGAATGCGCATTAGCCCCATTGGAATGTTATTTTTTGTTGATTGAATATGTAATGTGAAACACAACAGTGAATGTAAGAGATTGTTTTTACACATAGTAGTGTAAAAAAAATTGCAACATGTGTGTGGAACTGAAGGGTTTTTGGAGAATCCTTATGTGACATTAAGGAATTTGTAACAATTGTTGTTTTTTTTATTAATGAATACAAAGTTTCTTTGTGTGTAAAAACTCTTTCTTCCCAGAAAACAATTTTAGCTT
>APFE030426528.1:81650-94914 GCA_000404065.3 Pinus taeda | reverse complement strand
CAGCTAAACCAACACAAGCTTGTCTAACCTTACAGCCTAGAGCTCTGATACCACTTGATCTGATAATCACCCTATGAGTGACATCAGTTAAAGATTTATTGAATAAAGGTATTACAGACTCATGTGCTGGTGTGTGTGTCCATGTTATTTAAGCAACAAATCGATGAGATTGCCAATACATAGACAATTAAATGGAAAGACAGTAGAGAAATGCAGTAAGAAAATACAAGAACACAAGGAATTAATAAGGAGTTCACATTATTCTCCAGGGCTACATTTCTGGTCCAGCCTTTAGTGGTGGCCTTGTTTTATTGTGTCTTTAAGCAGAGAATTACAATGCAGGGACTCAATGTGAGTTCTCTTGAAGCAGGTTTTCTTGGCAGGGTGGTTCTTGGATTTCCCAAACCACTTGAGTACACAAACTTCTTTTGCCTACCAGCTCTATGACCTTCTGGTCTACAATGGAAAGAGCCCAATGTGGTGCTCAGTCCGGACAGATCCTCTATGGGATGGCTTGAATCTCTCAAGCTCTATGGTGCTCGATGCTGCCTTTGGTTAGCTCAGCCCTTTGTCTTCTTCTGCTTTTGCTTCACTGTCTTCTTTCTTCTTTGTGTACCATCCTCCTCTCGGGATTCTGGTCTCTCTGTCTGTCATCCTCCTCTCGGGATTCCCTCTCTCACTGACCCTGTATTCTATCTCTGTTCATGGCTTTGAAGCCATTTTTTCCCATGACTGTTTGGTTCCTCTTCCGCCTCCGTCGAATCACCTTCTATAGCTGTGCTTAGAGTTCCCTGTTCAGCATCATCATAAGCGCTCACGGAGTGGCCACATGTCCTCCTGTAGTGCACCAGCCTGCTTCATCAGTTCATTTCTTCGGTTACATCGTGGAATGAGTTCTTCCTCCATCGTGGTGGTCAAACGGATTTCAAATCATTCTAAGTTGCGGCTCATTTCCCTCGTCGATTTCGCTTCCTCCATCGGGCTCGATTGCAGCCGTTAGATCTAGGGCCTCTAGAACCAATGCCATACGCATGTTTTGCACGGTTGACTTGCTCGACCTTTAGCGTGTGATCAATAGCAGTTTTCTCTCTCCTCCATTTGCCACGCGTCGATTGTTGAGTGGGATTGCTCCGCTTCCATCCAAAACCACTTACCATTTGAGGGTGCCCCGATCAATACTGTCGGTTTCCAGAGCGCGGGTCCCGCCTTTGTCCTTTAGCACTTTTTTTCGCTTTTCACCCATGGTTCTCTGGTTCCTCACGCGATCGAGTGCTCAGGGCTACTCCATTTTGGCCCTTTTTTGCCTAGCAATGCGCGATTAGCGCTGCACTAATCATGCATCAAAATCACCTCCTTTTCCCGATCCGGGCCTCCCAGGGGCTACTTTGACCTCCCACGTAGTCTCCATGGGCCTCGATCAGCGCACTTTGCCCGAGGTCCTCTTTGTTCCATGCTGGCTGCATTGCCACTGGTTTAGGGTGTTTTTGATCACTGTTTTGAATTCTTAGAACTTTGTCCTGACCTGATACAGTCATGGTTCTTTGATAGTATTTATGGATCCAATTCGGATCAAGATCTATAGCAGAGAAGCTTTAGATGATGCATTCCTGAAGCATTGGGGGGATAAGAAGGATCTATTCTACTACCACACCGAGTTTGGGAACTTAAAGAGGGAAAATGGTCAGTTGTTGTCTGATTTTAATAAGAGGTTTAACCACATGTATAGCAAGATACCAGTTGAAGTAATACCCACCACTACCTCTGCCAAACTCACCTATGCGAGTGCCTTTGATTCTGACTTCTGTCTACTGTTGAGGGAGAGGAAATGTGCTACTTTGGTTGATATAAAGGATGTAGCCTTGGAAGTAGAATCAAACATCATGGCTATAGAGAAGCTTAAGGGAAATGTTGATAGAAGGAGACAGAGGGGCAAGTCTTTATCATCTTCAGATCCCAAGATAGATAAAATGACCAAGATGATAGAGTCATTAGCCTCTGAAATCTCCAAGTTAAAGGTTCAGAAACACTCTGGAAAAGGAATAGTTCCTAATACCTTTGTTCCTAGAAATCCAAATCCATATAGAAGAGCTAATGAGCAATTGCAGATTTTGAAAAGAAGCAAAGATGCCAATGAAGACCAAAGGGTGAAGACCCCTTTCCAAAATGTAGTCATGGAAGAAGAGTAGTTTGAAGAAGATGATGAGATCCATTGTCTGGAAGACAAAGGCAGTGCCTCCTTTTTGACCTCAGCTACCTATGAAAAGTCATTATTCAATGACCAGATCAACCAAGAATGGGATGGCGAAGCTGTTCTGCAAACTGAAGATTAGCACAGATATAATCTGAGGTCGAAGATGAATAATGCCAAGAAAAATCTTGTTCAAAGAGTTGTTGTCCCTATAGTACAACAAGCTAATAAGCAGAAGCAACCGAAAGTTGATCCCATCATCCTCAAAGCTCCAATTCACGAGGTAAGAGGCCTTGACAAGTGTCCTTCTCCTTTTAGTTTTGAATCAGAAATTCAGAAGCTAAGCATACCTATACCTCTGATTGAATTAGTGAAGAATGAGTCCTTCAAAAGATCCATCCTTGAGGCCCTTGAGCCTAAAGCCATCCAAGCCTCCAGTGACTATGTAAATCTGCAAGATGACAAACCAGATGTTATTCTTAGCCCAATGATTGAAAATTGTGAAGACAACTCCCCATCATTCTATGCCTCACTGACTATTCATGACAAAATCCTTCATAATTTCCTTCTGGACACTGGAGCTAGCCATAATCTAATGCCCAAGGCTGTCATGGATGAGTTGAGGCTTGACATTACCAAGCCTTATCATGACCTATTTTCTTTTGACTCTAGAAAAGTGAAATGTTTGGGATTAATCAAAGATCTAGCCATCACCTTGTCTTAGCTACCCATGAAGAGCATGATGATGGATATTGTGGTAGCAGATGTACCCCCCAAGTTTGGCATGTTTCTTTCCAGAGGCTGGATCAGGAGATTAGGTGGAACATTGCAAAATGATCTATCCTATGCTACTATCCTAGATTTTGGAGGTGAGAGTAAGAGATTATACAAAGAGGCTCAGTTGGCTTCTATCATCAGTGATGAGAAGAATCCCACTAATCATTCCATCCATGCTATTGACACTGATTTTGGGGCTTGTATTCTTTAGATTGAAGAATCTCAGTTGGCCTCCATGCAGCTTAAAAAACTAGTGTGCCATATCGCCGAGAAAGAAGGCCCACATATTTGGGACATGTTCTTTGATGGGGCTTGCTCTAAGGAAGCTACAGGGGCAGGTGTAGTCCTTGTGTCCCCCACACAAGAATTGCATTCATTTATATTTCAAATTAACTTTTCAAGTCACAAATAACATAGCAGAGTACAAAGCCTTGATATTAAGCTTAAACACTGCTAAAGAAATGGGCATCAAAGGTCTGAAAGTATTTGGAGACGCAAACCTTATCATTCAGCAGGTCAACAAAACTTTCCAAGAAAAGCATCCAAGGCTGAAAGTATACAGAGATGAGGTATGGAAACTTAAGGACTCTTTTAATATTTTCATCATTGCTTACATCCCAAGAATGAAGAACAAACTCGTTGATTCCCTTGTTGTGTCTGCTAGCATGTTTATTCCTCCTTTGCCTCCTAAATTGACTTATGAATTTCAAGTGAAATATAGACCATGTCTGCCTAACAACGTCAAATACTGGAAAGTTTTTGAAGACAATGATGAAATTAATAGGTTTTTACAAGTTGTTGATGAATTTTCTTAAATGCACATCAACCAAGACAACGAAACCATGGAAGAATGCAACGAGTACAAGCTAAAGGACGAGATTGGCCACAAAATCATTTTCCAGCTGCCTAGTAACCATATACCCAAAGGATTCGTGCCCCTAGAGAAGCTGTTTGATTATAACGATGTACCTTATAAGCCTGCCAAAAAGGAAAACGACTCTGCTGTTCATAAACATAATGTAGGGAGTACAACCCATCCAAAATACATAAATCTGTCCACTCACTTCTCTTCTACCTAGAGTTCCGAGTATTGCACCTTGATGAAAAAATTTGCTGACATTTTTGCTTGGGAATATAGTGATCTTAAAACCTATGACACAAACATCATTCAGCATAAGATTCCACTGGAAAAGAACACCATCCCTTTTAAGAAGAAATTAAAACCTATCAGCCCTCTCTTATTGGCTTTGATTGAGAAGGAAATCGAGAAATTGTTGGATGCCAAGATCATAGTTCCCTTGAGGTATTCAAAGTGGATAGCTAACCTCGTGGTAGTAAGAAAGAAGAATGGAGAAATTAGGTTTTGTGTTGACTTTAGGAATCTGAACAAATGCTCTAAAAAAGACAACTACCCCCTGCCTAAGATGGAACACTTGCTGCAAAATGGTTCAGGGGCTAGAGTCATGTCCTTCTTAGATGGATTTTCAGGTTACAATCAGATTGCTGGACATAGCCTTTGTGGGAGAGAAGGATAAGTTTGTCCTTATTTACCTTGATGACATAACAGTATTCTCCAGCACTCACAAGGACCATTTGCAACATTTGAAGAAGGTGTTTCTAAAGTGTAGACAGTTCGGAATTTCTGTGAACCCAAAGAAGTCACAGTTTGCTCCAGAAGAAGGCAAAATTCTAGGACATATTTTTTCTGTTGAAGGTGTGAAGATTAATCCAACAAGAGTTCAATCAATTCAGACATTGTCCATCCCAAGGTCAAAAAGGGACATTCAATCCTTCCATGGTAAGATTAACTTTGTAAGGAGGTTCATTCCAAACTTTGCAGAACTAGTGAAGCACATCACTTCCATGCTGAAGAAAGGATCAGAAATAAAATGGAAAGATGTTGCAAGAAGCTCTTTTGAATCCATCAAACAAGCTATCATGGAAGCTCCCACACGAATCAGCCCAGATTACACCAAGGAGTTTTATATCTTCTCTTTTGCATCTTATGATACACTTGCAGCAGTTCTGTTGTAGAAAAAAGATGAAGGAATAGAGTACCCCGTGGCATTTTTCAGCAAAACTCTGAGGGATGTTGAACTAAGGTATGACCTTATTGAAAAACAAGCCAAAGTGGTTGCGTATGTACCTTCAGCCTCAGTAAAAGATGTCTTAACTCAGCTAGATATTGATGGAAAGAGAGCTAAATGGATTGCAAAATTCATAGAGTTTAAGATAGAGGTGAAGCCCACTAAGCTTTTCAAAGGCCATGGCTTGGCTAAACTTATGGCTGAGGAAAATTGCAGTTTGTTAGACATCAATTGCATGGGTTCAAATTCAGGTGATGAGAAGACAGAGGAAGCAACAGAAGAGAAAGAGCAGAATCAGCCTTTAGCTGAAAATCTAGCCACCCGTGAATGGAATTCCAGCATAGTTCATTTTTTACGGAAGCTAGAAGTCCCTTCAGGGCTTAGCTCAAGTCAAGCCCGAGCCATTAAGCTCAAACCAGCTAAATTCTGCATTAATGAAAACCTGCTCTATTGGAAAGACCCATCAGGAATCCTCTTGAGATGTCTAGATAAAGGATAATCTGTGGAAGTCATGCACCAGTTCCATTCTAGCATCTGTGGAGGGCATCATTATTGGAAAACCACAACCCACAAGATCCTGAGAGTCGAGTATTATTGGCCTACGTTGTTCTCTGATGTGTGTTATTTTGTGAGGTCTTGTGACAAATGTCAGAGGTTTGCAGGAAGAAAACATCTAAAATCCCTGCCCTTGAAGCTAGTACACACCAACGGTCCCTTCCAGCAGTGGGGCTTGGACTTTATAGGTGAGATCAGCCCACATTCTAGTGGCCAGCACAAATGGATCTTGGTAGCCACTGATTATTTCACCAAGTGGATTGAGGCTATACCCACTAAGAATGCTAATCATCAAGTTGTCATAAAGTTCTTGAATGAGAATATTTTCACTAGATTTGGTTGCTCAACCAAACTAGTTGCTGATAATGCAGCAACTTCCAAGGTAAAATAATTGGTGGACATGACTAAATCCATGGGCATTCAATTGGTGCATTCTACCTCATATTATCCTCAAGACAATGGCCTGGCAGAATCATCTAACAAGAGTCTTGTAAGGATAATCAAAAAACTGTTGGAGGACAACAAAAAGAGTTGGTATTCCAAGTTGAAGTTTGCACTGTGGGTTGACAGAGTTACCATCAAGAAGTCCATAGGAAATTCTCCATTTAAGGTGGTTTATGGCACTGATGTTGTTTTTCCTGTCCAGCTGATTCTCCCTGTGGCCAGATTATTTCAAGAAGAACAGGATGAAACAAGTGACATGGTAAGGAGAATGAATAAATTGATTAAATTACAACATATCAGAGGGCAGTTGTTTGAGAAGTCAAAAGTTCATCAGAAGAAAATCAAAGAAACCTTTGACAGGAAGGAAAAAGTGGACAATTTCCAAGTTGGTGACTGGGTTCTCAAATGGGATGCATTGAAGGAAAAGAAGGGTAATCATGGTAAGTTTGACTCCTTATGGATATGTCTGTTTGTCATCGCTGAAATTCAGCAGAACAATACCTTTATTCTACACAGTCTAGAAGGAGAAGATGTTTTTGGTGGCCCAATCAATGGGCGGTTCTTGAAACTTTATTTCATTTAAGGCTTCAACGCCTTGATATTGTAAATATGTTTTTTAGTTTTTATTTTGTATGCAAAATAAACTCCATGCCCAATGGAACACTAGAAGATAGACTTGATTTTGGTTTTACAAGAAAGGCATCAGTCTGTGATTCTTGAAACCTCACAGGGAGGCTTTCATCCCCAGAAGGAGCCAGTGTTAGCCCCTGAGGTGCAATGCTGCTATTTTTAGTAGGAATGTCCCATGTTTCAGTTTTGACGGCCACATATCCTCTTGCTCTACTTTGGCCATAAGCCCGACTTCAAAACATTACTCTTGCATCTATAAATGCATCGAATCCTGATCCAAATGGGTCCAAATATGCTCTTTAAGTCTTCAAAATCCAGTAAAATCATGCCAAAGATCAAAACTAGCGTAGGAGAAGAACCCTTGGAATGGTGGAAAAGCACTATTAGGAGGCAAAAACACATAAAAAACAGTGAAAATCCAAGCATGAGAGGCATAAACACTAAAATGCACAACAGCCATCTGATCTGACCGATCAACGGTCTAGATCTGATTGGTAAATCGCAATCGGATAAGGGAGTTGGAAGATATCGGAGGCAAACGTGCGATAGGACCGGGCCAATGTGATATCGCGATCTCCAGTATTGGAGGATCGCAATTAGCGGGGGCATATGCCATGTTATATGGAAAGACCTCGGGCTTGGGCGATATGTGATTGTGACAAGTCACATCACAATATCACGTCAGAATATTGCAAAGGAGCAGGGTTGTTATAGATTTATGCGATCCGATGATCAAGACCCAATGGCTATATAAACCTCATTGCATAGATTTTGAGATCCGTAGAAAAGGCATTTACCTTTGTATTTGCGTATTTTGTTTATTAAAAGAAATACAAAAGGATGAAGAGATGCGATAAAACCCGGACCCAAAGGGGTTCGAGAATGAAAATATATCATATTTCAGGTCCGCCAAAGCCAATTTTTCATGATTTTTAGTGTTTTTAACATATTTCAAAATACAAAGGGAAGATTGGAAATAAGGACGAAGCGACTTGCGATAGCGATTCAGGGTGGACCTGATAGAGAAATAGACAATGTTTAAGGACTTTTGAAGTCCGAAATAAATAGAGCTTGGTGGGATTTCACAGTGTTGCAGCGTTTTCTATGTAAAATAGAAAACAGTCACTGTTAGCATTTGAAAGGATTTCAAAAGGCCCATAGACCCATTCCATCACAAAACAGAGGCCGGGAGATAGAGACTGGAAGAAAGAAGGCTGGAAGGGGAAAGGTAACAGCGCAACATAGCCAAAACCAATAGAAGTGATCATGGAGCATCGCTGGCATGATCGAGCTCCCTGACAGCGCATAAAACTACCAGAACACAGTTACTCCGCTGTTAGAAGAAGAAACCTTTGAGGTTGTGCATGCCTAGTGATGACATCAAATAGTTAAAAAGACAAAGGGGACAAATTAAGACCTCTCAAGCCTCAAAAGGCTTGAGAGCATTGTAAAAAGCCTATAAATATGTGAAAGTTTAGAGGAATAGAGGTTCAAATTTTGGAGACTATGGAGACTCTACTCCTCTAGCTTCTCATCTTCATTCTAGCAATTTAAGATTCTTTTGTTGTTACATGTTCAATTCCCATTTTATCTTTTGTTCTATGCTTGCACTTGAATAGGTTATTCATGTTTTCTTCTATGTCTAATGCTAGATAACTGTCATCTTATCTCTATATTGTTAAATTAGATTTGCAAGCTTCATTTTCTTTCTGTAGCTAGCCATTCATATGTGTTTATGTATGCATTTGCTGGTACAATCAGTATTCTCCATTTATCCCTTGAATATATAAACTATTGAGCATTAGTGGTCTAAAGCCTTGTAAAGCTGAGGGTGTTCATGCATGTCTTGAGTGAAAATAGAGTTGAAACAGTCATCTGACTTGATCCAAACCATCATCCATTCTAGTAGTTCAGAGAACAATATTGAAGATTATATGTTACCAGGCATCTCCGAGCTCCAACCTAGGAGAGTTTCCTGGAGTGATAGCATGCACAACACAAGTAGGAGTTAAATCTCCAAGTCCCTCCCTTAACTAATACTTCTCTTTGATCTTCTCTTCCCCAAAGTGTTCACTAGATTCTTTAAACAAATTGAGCTAGCTACAAAAATAATTACTATGTTAAACAAACTAAGTTAAAGAATATTAATTAGAATAATAGGGGTCTATAAATGATGAAAAAAGAAGAAAATATATATAAAAATCTAAAAATAAGATAGAAATAAAGAGAAAAAAGGAGAAGAAAGGGGGGTGGAATCAAGAAGAGAGAATCGAATCGAGCTCTTACTTAATTTCCAACCATAATCCCTATTAAGATTTCTCACATGGCTCTCAATCTCAATCGCTTCCATAATCTTCCTATGGTGGAAGTGATAAACCCTAGCGATGACTTTGGATTCTTCAATGCAGACATGGTGTTTCAATTTCTATGCATGTTCCTATAGGGATGATGAGCGAGAGCGACTATATCTAATATCTCTAACATGCTCATGGATTCTCTATTTAATAGACATACCTATTTCTCCAATATATGGAATACCACATGAGCAGAGAAAAAGGTAGACACCCTTCGTGTCCTTAGGGTCAATAGGGTCTTTAACAGATCCAATATCTGAAGTTGTCACATAACCTAATGAGAAGACCACTCCCTTGTCTTGAAAAAATGAGAATCCATCCCTAGATCCACAAATTCCAAACCATCTCGACAAACATCCATATTGAGTTTTACACCACTAGATCTCTTAAAATAGTTGCTTCAGACACAATCAATCACATGTTTGCAATAATTGATGTACTAGTCATTCTATGGAAAATCTTCCATCCACTGAGATACATGGGTACCCAAGGTTGTACTCGCCAGTTATCTAGGGAAGCCATCTAGACAGAAAATGTATCTAGAGTTAGTTTTACAAAGTGATCACCTCCTTATCTGATTTTGGAAATTTGTCATCATAGAGTTTATAAACAATTTGTAATACTACTAAACCACAAATATCTCAATGAACATGATCTAGGATGCCATTATAAACAATCCAAGCTTACAATCCTACATATAAAGTTGTAATAGAGTTCAAAGGCATGTAATATTAGCAAACCTTCACTTTGATTTTAGAATTTGTTGGTGGCACAAGATCTCGTCATAAGCTTGAATAAGGTTGGGAAATATTCACTATGCAATGTTTCAGCTCCTTTACCATGGTATGCACCACCTTCGAATGTCAAAGACTAGAGAATATTGATGCATTTAATACATGGCTAATATTGATCGATAACATCAGTTGATTGTTGCAACCAAGCTCAATTTACATGAAATGCCCAATGAAGCACTTGCAAACCCATAATGATGTCAATGAAGGATCCACCAAGAGAAACTCAAATGAGACTTGGAACTCCAAGAATGTTAGGTCCCTATAATACTAGTGATTCCCCCATTACTATTGTCATTGTATCCCTTATTATTATTGTTGTGCCCTATTGTCCCCATATTGTTATTATTGTGCCCCATATAATCACAATATTGTTATTTCTGTGCCTTTATATTATTTTATTAGGTCAGCTTGGTTATATTGTGACCCCTTAGACTCCTATATATAGAAAGGGGGATTTTTCATTTGAATAATCGAAGAATTATTCATTTGTGTAATGTAAAGGGGGTTGCCCCCTCGAAGATGTTGAATTCTAAGGTGTTGATCTTTCTTTTCTATCTTTTTGTGAGCTGGTTTCATAACATTTGGTATGAGAGCTTTGGATTCTAGGGTTTCGTTGCTCCAAACAGGTCATAGTGGAATTTTCACTATAACTTTTGTCTGTGACGTTTTAGAAGTAAAAAAAAAAAAATCATTTGAGATGAAATCTTGTTGAACCGTGGGTTCAAATTTCATATCTTGTCTCGCTATATTTTCGGACATATGATCTGAGGAAGTTAGGGTTTTTTCAAGCTACAGAATTTCATCTAAAATAGGTCATCATGGAATGTTCACTATAACTCTTTCACTACAAAGTTTTAGAAGCTAAAAAAAAAAAAACCATTTTAGAAGAAATCAGTTTGAACCTCGGTTCCAAATTTCAGACCCTGTCTCGCTATATGTGCGGAGATATCATTTGAGGAAGTTAGGGTTTTTGTAGACCCCCGAATGACATTCCAAATAGGTCACCTTGGGAAAATTGTCATAACTTTCTCTCTAGGCATCAGATTGAATTTTCATTAGAAGTTATAGAAAGAGGTCTGATTGTAGTTTTTCGGGTGCCATTTTCAGAACCTAAGGTTGAAACAGTGACCCGCGGCATGTCGTACAAGTTTACTCTACTAAAAAAGTCTATACTCAGATCATCGTGGGAGAGTTGGCATAACTCTTCATTGGAGAATCCAATCTTGATCAGACTTGCGAAGTTAGAAATACTACTCAGAGGGTTACCGCAGGAAGAAATTTTAGAGCTTGGAGATCCAACATTATAGAAATACATCATATTCAATATTAAGCTCCTACAAAGTGAAAAAAAAGGTGTGTATTTTTTTAAATTTTTGCATAAGCTTGGTTTGAAAAATTAGTTTGAAGGAATTCAAAGGGCATAGTGAAGCATTATTATCGATAATTGTTGTCCCGAAGAAAGAAAATGGAAACACCTAGTAAGCAACCTTAAAGCTCTAGCATGACTCATGAAGAGAAGGAAGAAATGCAACATGATATATCAAAATTACGAGACAAAGTGCAACAAATGTCACTCACACAAAAAGTAACAGAAGCTAAGATGGATGATTTAAAGAAAGATGTAGAGCTAAGATGTATGGCATGGAAGCTAAGATGGATGGTTTAAAGAAAGGTGTCGAAGCGAAAATGGATGGTTTAAAGAAAGACGTAGAAGCTAAGATGGATGGCGTTGAAGCTAAGATGGATGGCATGGAAGCTAATATGGGTGATTTGAAGACAGATTTGAAGATAGGCATGGAAGATTTGAAGACAGATTTGACAAAGTTTCTACAAGAAATGCTTACTAATGGAAAAAGCGTAGTAAAGGAAACTCATGATGAGAACAAAATAAATGTTAATCATGATTGCATAGACTCTAACATTGGATCGAAGAACCACCATGTTCCAAAGATCGATATGAGGAAGTTTGATGGCAAGGATCCTGGAACATGGATGCTATAGATGGAGCAAGTTTTCGATCTCCATAATGTGCAACACACACAAAAGGTACGCATTACAACTTTATATTTGGAACCAAATTAGTTTGTATGGTATCGATGGCTTTGTTCTCATAAACAAATTGTCACTTGGGATATTTTTATGGATGAAATGATAGCACATTATGAGGATACAAAAACCAACACTTTTTTTAGCCAATTGATAAATCTCAAACAAAAGGGTTCAATGATGGAGCACATTGATGACTTCCAAAAATTGAATATAAAGGTAAAAGATATTCAAGAGGAGCATAGGATTGATGTGTTCATAGGGACTTTAAAAGATAATATTCAACATGAGGTTTGCCTTTGGGAACTAGATTCATTGGAGAAGACATTCAGGTTGGCAAGAAAAATGGAAAGTAAAATTATGGCAACAAGGAAGCATACCACTGACAATAATAAAGATGGAATTTTGCTGCCCCTAGCCATCCACAACCTACAAGGTTGACACCACAAAAATTGGAAGAGAAAAGGAGCAAAAGGGCTTTGTTAAAGTTGTGATAGCAAATACACTAAAGGTCATAAGTGTGCCGAGAAGAAATTATTTTACATAGATTTATAAGAGGAGGAAGAAAAGGAACAAGAAACACTAAAAGAAGAGGATATACACCAGGAAAAATCCATAGAAAAAGAAGAAATTAATCCGACCATATCTTGTAATGCATTGGCTGGAATTACCACTCCTCAAACTATCAAGATAGATGGGCATATCAAGAAGAAAAAGGTAATAGATTTGATTGATTTGGGAAGTACCCATAATTGTATTCATTGTAAGATAGCCAAGGAATTGAATTGCTTCCTATATCCAGCACCAGAGTATCAAGTGATGGTTGCAAGTGGAGGAACCATAAATTGCTCAGGAAAGTGCCATAATATCAAGCTATCCATGGGATAATATGTATTGAATAGCCGAATGTTTTCCATTCCAATGGGTGGTGCTGATGTTACTAAGAGTCCAATGGCTACAATCCTTGGGTACAATAGATTTTAATTTTCAAGAACTTTTAATTAAATTCTCTTCAAAAGGAAAGGAAGTTGAATTAAGGGGTATTGCAGTGAAACTGGGAAAGATAATCAGCTCTAATGGAAAGAAAAATCTTCTAAAGAAAGAACAATGAGGCATAATTTCCCAATTATGTTCACTAGAGGTTCCCACATCGAAATCATCCATTTCTCCAGATCTCCAAAAAGTATTGGATAATCATTCCAAGGTGTTTGAGACTCCCAAAGGCCTCCCACCTATTTGTGATCATTGACATGCTATTAATTTGATTCTAGGAAGTGTTCCTCTAAACATTAGGCCTTACAGATATCCCTATGTCCAAAAGAGTGAAATTGAATGTATGGTTGCAGAAATGCTAGAGGCTGGTATAATTCAACCTAGTCAAAGTTCTTT